>JAOUZG010010699.1:3500781-3512151 GCA_026289955.1 Argiope argentata
ATAAAAAACATCTATTTTAGTCAGGTTATTGAATTATTTTTATATTAATTCCATTTAGCTCAATTTAAAAAAAATAGCACGTGTTTCAAAAATGGAAAGAAAAATGTTGATTTTTTTGCCAATTTTTGATGAACAATTATATATATATATATATATATATATATATATATATATATGTAACTAAAATTTGATTCATGATATAAATTAATTAATTTTTGGAAAAGGCAATAACTATTTATAATGGAGTTATTTACAACCGTATAGCAATACACGATTCATTGCACGAGTGCAAGTTTTATTAAATATTCGAAATTTTTTTCTGTATATGTATATAATTGAATATTTCAGACATTCACATCAATACTAAAAGAATAAATGGATCATAGTACTGAAAATACAGTATATAATAAATAGTGAATTTTCTTACTAGGAATGCAGTAAATGTCTTGATTTTCTGCGCAGATTGTACATTTGATATGTGTTCTTGAATTTATAAACACAAGAAACATTGCCATTGTTGTATTAGAATGCCATATGCAAAATTTACCACAACATCGTGTCTATGTAAAACAATGAGATAGATTAAATACATCTAATCTCAAATCAATGTTATATGCGGTTCTTGTACGATTCAAAATACTGCCACATGATATCAGCAGTTCCAGTTTTATAATAAAATGTTATATATTTTGTTGTATTAAATTTTTGATGAACTGCGTTTCGATGGCAATTATATATTCATTTTCATGTTTTAAAAAATATATCTATATTTTTATCTCTAACTTAATTTTTTCCTTGCAGGTCGAAAACCAGAAGGTGGCCACTAATACGTATCTGCTGAACACATATTGATTCCTAATTGTCTCTAATTTTTTTCTATCTGATTTCTTGAAAAAGAATCACTTCAACTTTACTTGGTCAACAAATAACAGATTGTATAATAAAAATCAATTTGCCTTTGTTTGGGTTTCCTTACTGCATACGTAAGAGTAAAAAAAATTGATTTTCCCTTTATTTTTAAAAAATTATTTAGCATTGCAGACGAATGCAATTTGCTATTACTATTATTGCCTATCGCCATTCGCGATATCTGTGAAATTCATTTATTTAACAAATAAAAAAAAATACTGGTTTTGTTTTTATTTTTAATATAAGAACGAATGACTTCAACTTCTACTTCAATGATATGCTTGTCGGGGCACCCGTCCTCGCGAAGAGAACTATCCCCTTAATGACAAAACTGTAGGGACTTGACGAGTGAAATTTGACATGAACTGAGAAGGAACTTGCAGTGTTGGTAGAAAAGGTTGAAATGAGCTGGTTCTTCGGAAAGCGAAGCGATGGGTAGGTGGTAGCGTGGGTGAGGGATACCATGACCAATAGGAATCGAGCTGTCCAGGAGTGTAGGGGTGGGTGAGTAAACGGGAGTGCTGTTGATGATGATGCAAAAATGGTGGTTAATCTATTGTAGAAGGAGGTTCAATCAGGAGCTAGCCTCTTGAAGGAAAAGTTAACTTGGGAATTTGACATCTTAACCGATGACGGCATTGAGGAGTATGAGTTTCTTTTCTTCCTTATTGCTTGTTTTTCTGGCTAATCTTGTGGCTTCAATCAGCTGGGGGAATTCCTGGAGTACTTCTCTTAGTTCTCTGAAAATATGGAGTGTTTCAATTATTGAAGGAAGATCTTGAAGGTCTGCTAAAGTTAAGGGGACGTCAGGTTTGGTAGCCATTGGAGTAGGTTTTCTAGGTGGGTTATTACGATATCTGCGAAGGATCTTCTATTATTTCTGATGTTAATCTTGGCGAACTTTTTACATTTTTTCCATGCGGCTGTATGCCCGATTTCCAGGCAGTTTATGCAAGTTCGTTCTTGGATTTTTTCCCGTCTTTCGCAGTTTCTAGTGCTGTGTGCTCCTCCACATTTGATACATCTCGGTGTCATTCTGCAATTCCTGGCTGAGCGGTGGAATCCGGCACAATTATAACATATTGTAGCAGTTGATTTCTTTCTGTAGCTTTCAATTTTTACTTTCAGATGGAGGAGATATTTTTCGTTATAAATGTTTATGGATTTTCTGTTCTTCTTGATTTCCAATAAGAATATGGGATATAGGGTTTTCATGCTGTAATTTCTAAGTTGGGAAATCCTGATGACTTCGTATTTTAATTCAGCTAGTTCACGGATGATTTCATTTTTCTCAGTATCTCCTTTGATTATAATTTTCAATGGCCTTTCATCTATATTTTCTGAAAGTACGAATTCTTCTTTTTTCTCAGTTAAAATTTTGATAATATTTTCTCTCTCTTCTTCGTTGTACGGCTGGATGGCAATCATATCCCTGACGAGTTGGTTTGTAGTTTTTGGAGGGATTTTATGGATTTCTTGAAGTGTTAGATTGTAGTTGCTCTTGAGTTTGAGATTAATTACTGCTGGCTTGGGAGTGAATTTTTCAATTTTTTCTTGCTGCTCATTTAGTATTTCAAATTTGTTGCTGGCTTCCATGGGTTCGGTTCTGAATTCGGTTCTTACTTTTTTAGCTGCTTTCTTGGAGTTGACTAATTGGAATTCTTCCGTTGATTTTATTTCAGAGGTATGGTTTTCAATTTTCATGTCGTTAAACTTTAGTTGAATGTCGAAATTTGGTAGTGTGTTCATATCTTGTTCGGCTAACTCTACTCTGTCATTCCAGTTTTGTTTATTATCAGGGAGTTTGGTTTTTACTTCATTGACAGAAGAATGCAGCATTTGTACTGTTGTTTTGGTTTTAGAGTTGAGGCCAAAGGCGTGAATTCCAAATTCTGAACGCTTGGATGGGACTTTATTCATATGATGGCTGACATCGGAGCGATGGGAAGATTTATTAGTTAAGCTAGAGCTTGCTAAACTTTGCTGACTTCCATTAGAGATTTATCTATTAAATGCTTCTTCTAAATTCTGAGTTCCTAAAAATTCTTCAAAAGTACGGTTACTACCAGCCACTGATAACTGGGCGTCAGCGTACTTGAAGATTGAGTTGAGATCAGTGCTCATCATACACGTCTGTCTCCCACCGTGGCTAAAGACTGAATTAAGAATTAATGAAAAACGACAACACAAATATATACTTAATGAATTAATGGTACTTGTTTTGCCATTTGTACTTTACAATGAAAATGTATTTAATTCATAAATTAAATATACATGCTGTTTAAAGCTTTAATTTGCTGTTAAGGTTTCAAATTTAATGATATAAATTTAAACACACAACAAATGAAATGTACTTATAATGGTTGTTCTACTTAACTCTAAAGTTTCAAGTATCACCAAGAAAAGATTAACATTAGAATGGACAAACATTAGGAGACTAGGATCACCTTATTGACAAAATATTAGGAGTCTGCGAAATTGAGACATTTTTATTTTTTTCTTATTTGCTGAGTGTTCGATAAATATCATAATCTAAATCTGCTTATAGACTTTTAGCAGACGATTCCTTTTCAGGCTTATTATAAATGCTACTATTTTGATGTCAAATAGGATATTTTTAAAAGATGAAAGCAAACGATTTTTTCTGGTAAACATATTTTTATTAATATTATTCCGTTTATTTTTTGTGTAATAGTTGATGATGAAATGTAATCCTTTTGAAATCTGGCAATGTTTGTAATATATGCTGTTAAATGAAAAGAATAAACAAGGCGATGGAATTCTAAAGTGCTTGGAGAATTATTTGAGTTTTAAGAATTTAAGACGCTTTGCAAGCTATAGTTTGAAGCTAAAGAAAATATTTATTATTCTAGAAAGCATGAGTGTATTTATTTTATGCTTTCATTTAATTTACAAGAATGAACGAGCACTTGAACTAATCCAAAGAAAAATCAAGTAAAGGTTAAATGTAAGATCGCTATTCAAGTATACCCTATTGATTTTCTTTTATAAATTTTACATTAAGTTGTTAAAAACTGCAAAAAAGAATACTTTAGATTATGACCAAAGATTTTTTGGGCCATTTTTTAAAATTGCTATTAAATTTGAACGCTGAATCGTCTTTATATCTGGTATACTGAAACCATCATCTCTAAAGGAATCTGTTGAGTATTGAATTTGTCATAATTAATAATAATTATTATTTAATTTTTTTATTTATAGTTAATTCTTTTGAATGGAAACATTGTATTATTTTTTATTGTATGGCAACAGTGTTTTTGAATTTGAAATAAAGATGTTCTTTTTTCATTGCAAAATAAAGCATCGTCAGAACAGACTGAAATCTCAAGATTATGTTGTGGCTATTTTTGGTTTATTTAATTTAGCTCAAAATAACGATTTAGTTTATAGGATGATAGTATCATCAAGCATTTGTTAAGCATTGCGTAACAGAATCCATAATTAAATGTCTTGTCAATTTATTGAAATTTGAAAAATAGATATTGAATAGATATCCATTATAATAAATATAAATATAGAAATTTGATATAAATGATATAAAAATAGAAATTTGATATAGATATTTAAAATAAATAAAAAAAATATTTAATGTATGAAATAGGATACAGTAAAAGGAGCCCTAAGATTTGTTGGAAGATACTAAGAGGGCCGTATTTAACTCTTTTTATTAAGTTAATGCGAAAAAGGTTAATTTATTTTTAATTAGTCTGGTTAGGATTTTTCCATACGTTTCTCCGTCAGATAAAATAAAATATTTTCGAATCCTTAATTATAATCATATATTCAATGAAAAAAGCATATCTTAAATTAGATTTTTTACGTTGATCATGATCATTACAATATGTAAATAACTAAACGTAATAATATTTCAGTAATGCTTTATAAAGATATACACTAGTTTATCAATTTAAATAGCTTATGTATAATGGCTAATATCTAAGAACATATTGGATTCTTTATACCGATATGATTAGATAAACATACAGACAGACAGAGAAACTAACAGAGAAAATATATAAAACCACATTATTGTTGGATTTCTGATGTTTGAAACACTTGGGAAGGATTTATGATAGCTATAATATTTGAAGGCATAGGATAAACTGAAGAAATAAGCTGAAACATAGTGACTTCATCAGATACAGTTCAACATGAGAAGTATTTCCCTATATATGACCAATATGATGGATAAAAATTATAATTAAAAAATTTAAAAAATACAGTTTCCAATTATTTTTTTGCTGAAATATATTTATTGACTCAAGTAACTCGAAACATTACTATTTTCATCTCTTAGCGCATTTATCATACAATAAGTAAATTCCTATATTTAGCGACTCACACACCTGGGTCACGATTCAATCTTATATAAAACTTAAGGTAAATTCTGGGTTTACGAAATTACTTTGACATATTTAATACATTTTGTTCCTGAATAAGCTTATTGTGTCAGCGGTTAATATAAATTAATGCTTTCTTTACTTTTATAATAAAAAATACCAGAATAGACACTATGTATATAGTAATTTCATGTATATTTATTTAAAATAAAATTTTAGTTCAATTTATAAAAATAAGAAACTAAAAAAAACCCGAAAGAAGGAAGAAATGAAAATGAGTTCCATGTTATTGGAATAAAAGAAAATTTCCTGCTGTAAAAATTAAAATAAATATTAATATCATATTTTTAATTATAAAAAACAATCAAAGATTGGATGGAATTAATGAAAATCAGTCGATTCTCATTTCAACAGCACGAAGTATCGTTGCAAGTATAGCATGAAATGATTTTGTAATAATTATTAAAATTACCTTAACACTCTACGACAGCTTATTGGAAATATAAAACATTGCAGTCTGGCTTAATATATACATTCCTATTTTTTTTAAAATTAGAAACAAATTTGGAATTTTGATACATTGAGGGTAATGTTAAGTGTATTGAAATAAATTAATAAAATAAAAATCGATAATATGACGAATTTTTAAGTTTGACGTCATTTCAGTGGGTAGTAAGGGATCGAGTTACTTACTGCCCATGACGGGGCGTGCCTTCTACAGAAGAGTTGTACTGTGGCCGATGATCATTATTAGAATTCAACCACAGTTTCTAGTTTTGCTGCCGCTGGGTTTAGATCATACAAATGATTCGTACGACTTCAGCCGTGTTGAGGTGCCTCACATATGCTCATTTACGAGCATATTGGAATAAGTATATTAAAGTTGATCCTCGTTCAGGAGCATACTTGAGTCACCTTTTTGATCCTCATTCAAGATCCTACTTGAGTCACCTTTTTGATCCTTATTCTAGATCATACTTGAGCCACTTCTTTGTTCCTCGTTCAAGAGCATACCTGAGTCATCTCTTTGAACCTAGTTCAAGATCATACTTGAGCCAAATTTTTGAACCTCGTTCGAGAGCACACTTGAGCCATCTTTTGATCCTCGTTCAAGAGCATACTTAAACTACTCCTTTGATCCTCGTTCAAGAGCATACTTGAGCCACTTCTTTGATCCTCGTTCAAGAGCATACTTGAGCCACTTCTTTGATCCTCGTTCAAGAGCATACTTGAACCGCCTCCATTCCAGTTTAAATTTTTCACACTTATAACCTCTTAATCAGGAATTAATTGCGGAAAGAAAAGGAAAGTTGATATCTTACTTCAGAGAAAGGCATACGTCCTCAGATGTTAAATGAGCAGCATAACTTCATTTCTCGTGCGAAAAGTTATGCTGCCACACGTCAATAGTTTATTCTTTACTAAATGCAACAATTTTTGTTCTTTTCAGATTTCCAAGAGAAAATATCTTAGACATTATAAAAAAATAATTGAGAATAATTCAGTATGGAAATTATTATATTTCATAAATGTAATAATCTGAAAATTATTTGAATCAAGCTAATTTAATGAGGCTCTTATAAAAAAAATTCTCGAAAACACTAAATAAATTAAAATCGTTCCTCAAAAAGTCAAAAAACGACAACATTTTTTTTAGTATGATAAAAAATAAAATAAAGAATTCAGAGAATAATCGAAGTGCTATTTTGAGCATTAAGCTCATCAAGTTAACCAAAATAGCAGGGCCATACTCTTTTCCTGTAAAAACAAGTTTTAATTATATTCAGATTTCATTCCTTTCAAAGCTCTAACTGCAAATAAATTGCTGGAAACTTTTTTCTTCAAAGTAAGCAAATGAACAAAAGTATTTGAAATATTTCCTAAAGTATATGATATCTCAAAAACGATTGTGTTTGATTGATATGAAATGCTTAAATTTAAAAGTGTTATAAATATGTAATGTTGTTTCCCAGCACAGTTTGCCCAATCATAGGATAGACCATATTACGATCAGCTCTATTGGATTCTGATCAGATCAATGATCACCGGGCCTAATAACCATTTGACGACAAAATTATATACCAAAATGGATGATAATAAAATCTTCAAGAATTTCGGCGATAAAATCAATAGGAGCTAGATATTCTTGACTTTTAGAGAACTTCCTCTGCCCTCCTTCGAAAACTATAAAAGGCAGCAGTGCAAAACGAAAACAGTCGTGTGTTTGATATAGAGTCAATGTTGAATAAGTTGAATCAATCGAGCAAAGCGCAATGTAATGACTTGATCCTGGTCGGTCAAATAACGGGTAGCGTTTAGACAAATGTTTTATTTACAGCTTATATACAATAAAAACAACAAAAACTCGTCCTCATCTAGGTTAATATGCTGGGAAATATTTACATCTGGATTCTACAACAGTTCCACGACTAATACAAAAAAAAAAAAAAAAAAAAAAAACAGGCTGTTAGAGTATCCGGCTACCGCGTGTAGCTCAAGAGATCTACGGATTTACCTCCAGGAGATCTTTAATCAAGAAACTCGAGATCACGTGTATCTCTTCAGTTGTCCAGCTCATCAGGTCTCAGCTCTTTTCGTCCCGTCGTCGTCTCGTCAGATCTGCTCTTCTCGTCGTCAGCTCCTTTCAAAACCTCCCACTTTAACATCAGTCAAACTCCGCCTCTCAGGTTCGTCTTGATGCTCTGGAGATGCCGATCATAATTCTTCAGAAATATTCCCAGTGGTCAGCAGTTAACCGTGGGAATATTTTCTAATCATCCACCTTTCTAAGAGACTCTCCACAATAGGGAAATATTCACATCTGGAGGTTTTAGTACTTTATTTAAAGGGCCTTAAAACGTATGTGTTGTTCATTATCAGAACTTTATTCAAGTTCGGGTGGCCCCATAGGGGAAATAGTTACATCTGGAGTTTTGACACGGTTTCCTTCTTCAGAGGGCCGTAAACCACATGGGCGGTCTATTATTTAGACTCTATTCACTTCCAGATGGTGACATTAAAGGGGGAGAATTCACAAAAGAAGAAATCGTCCCACAGCTGACCAGATGTAATAATGTTCAAACATGTATCTCTTAAAAAGGGAGGGAAGTTTTACAACTTCTTTACACAAGCGTTGAATGGATCTCAAGCGATAGGTGAGTTCGGCTGTGTGCTGAATCTGGGTATTTATTGTAGAAGTAGTACCCGAGTCTTGCGTGGAGTAGCTAGTTGCAAAGTAGTGAGCCGGAAGTTGGAGGAGACAGTAGAGAATAGCAGCATTTGGAGAGACCTTAATAAATAGCTGCATATATTCCCTTCTTCTGCTGAGCTCTATCTGGCAGTTTTGTTTGCTATGGTTGTTGCTTACTACAACTACTTGCGAGCTACTGTTTGTTCCAAGTGTGTGTTGTGACCAAGGCAATGTGTACGTCTCGGCAATGTTTTGCCATCAGTTTATTCGTATCTTGATCTTAATAAACAAGCATATTTGCTATTGATTCTGCTTAGTGCTTAACACCATATAACCATTACAAAGCGAACCTTTCATTAAATTTTAACAGAATTTTAGTTTGATAAGTAGAGAAAATCACCCCCTTGGCGCACTTTTCAAAATCGCCAACTCCCCACGCTCTTCCGTCTTATCTCACGGAGGGAGATATCCTCCAACGACGATATTGGGTTGCCATATTTGGCTCTAAATATCCTTGCGAAAGGGAGGTGATGCTCTCTCCTGTCTCACCGAATTTTATTTCTCTGTAACAACAGGCAATCCTTCGCAAATAATTCGAAATCAGATTGATCACTCCCTATGATTAATGATTAAGTTATTGATATTTCATAGAATCAGTGTTTGGTGATTGGGGTTTATCTATAAGAAATATTATTCAAAAAAATTCATATATCATTTGGTTCCTACAAATTCTAAAGATCATTTAGATATGAGACATGTCTCTTTTCAAGTTGATCCCGAATAGAATCTCTTTTCTAGTTGTTTTCAAAACTTTGAATTTGTTCCAAAGACGAAAATATGTTCAGATGGCTTTGAGAGATTCTTTTCAGTGCAATTCTTTTTTAAAACGCATTATTTTTGGTGATGAATGTATCGTTTTGATACAGAAACAGTTCAACAATCAAGTGATTGACGTTTGAAAGGAGAATAAAAATGAAGAAGATCATATCAAGGTCGATCAAAAACTAAGACAAAGTTGACCTTAATTTTATATTGTCATGATGTATTTAAGAATCCGAAATAGATATTTGTTTTTTTTTTTTAATTTGTAGTTTTGGATATTTAATACACAAGCGCCATAAATTTGAGCATACTGCGCCAAACTTATTGAATTGTTCCAGTTGAAATTGCAAATTTTAAAGAAAAAGGAGCACTGAATGAGAGTGAAATTAAAATTAATATTTCTTAAATATGTGCATAAAAACCAATTGAATTTTGAGGATGTAGATATTCACCAATTAAAAAAAGTAATAAAACTAGCTAAAAAAATGTTAACATTGAAAGTTAAATTTTGGACATGCAACCAAAATGTAATAAGCTGACTTAATGTGATTTTCTGTTTGCTTGAGATGGTCTGGCTGTAAGTACTGTTTAAAAGTGTGTGGCTTGTTTTCTGTGTCAGGTCACATTGACTTCGCCATTTAAAAGAAAAATTAGATTTCTATGCTCTTATAAATAATTTAAAAGAGTTTTAGCCATTTTGTAGGCTTCGTCTCTTTATTTACTTGATATCAGTTTAGGTTCATTATTCTAACTTATTATATATAAAACCGCTAGAAACGAGTTTCTTTAAATGATCTAAAACATGTAAACTTTACATGTTTTAGATAATTAAAATAGCTACCTTTTATTGATTGTAGAGAATTAATAAAAATTATCTTTTCAATACTTTGCTTCATTTGTGTAAAGCAATTCGACGAAAACAGCCTGAAATGTGGCGACAAAACTTACAAGGTGTGCAACACGATTTTGCCCCTTCTCATTAGTGCAAATATTATAAGTGATTTTTTAAATCCAAATACTCAAGAAATAAAACTTACCAACTTCGTATTCATCTGATATAGCACCGTGTGATTTCTTTCAGTCTTCATCATTAAAATTGCCTCTTCTTAGTTAACAGTTTTCATTCCATTAATTAAATAAAAGGATATATGACGAACTATAAATAGTTTATAAAACGACTCTAATACATGTGTGAATTGAAAAAATATTGGCAGAGTTGCTTACAATCAGACAGTACTTTGAAGAAAATGCGATACATTTTATTTAATAAATTAATTTCTATTTTTTATTGTATTTCAAGGACTTTTTCATCATAGTGGTATGTACTCTTGGTCTCCTAAAATAAAAATTGCTGTTAAAAATAGCGAGGAAAATTAATGTTCAGAAATTCATTTAAATTAAAGAAACAAGCCATTAAAAATAAAAATTTTTGGCAATTATGCATAAGGAATAAAATAAGAATGTCAAAAAATAGATGGAAAGTATTTTACAGCCGGCTATCTATGGAATATCTAAAAATATTATTATTTTTTAGGATGTAGCGAATAGCGCTAAGCCCCAACTCCGTACCTTTTGGTTGGTAGTCCAGTACCAAATCCGTTGGGCCAAAAGTGCACTTCGGTCCGAGGGATGTTGGCTGGTTTATATGGATAGTATTCACCACAATTTCAAAACGTCAACATGTTTTTCAATTCTTCCTTAAATTTTAGAAAAATAATGGAAATTGAGGAAACAATTCAAACTGCTATCATTGGAAAGGTCAAATCTTAAGTGTTTCTAGGTAAACAATTATTTTTTGCAGAAATATTTGTTCAGAAGTTTGAATGAAAATCCGCAAAATTTCGGTAATTTCTAATTAATACAATATTTTGTTTACTTTCACGTATCGAAAGGTAGATAATATTCTTTCTCTTGTCTTTAATAACAAATGTGCAAAGATTTTTAGAACAATTATTTTGGAAGAACAGAGCATACACACGGATGTGGTGGACCAATGGAATAAAATAAATGCATTATATATTATAAATAATAATTAAAGAATTACACACACACACACACACACACACACACACACACACACACACACAC
>JAOUZG010010699.1:3512251-3547083 GCA_026289955.1 Argiope argentata
GTCACACACACACACACACACACACACACACACACACACACACACACACACACACACACACACACACACACACACACACACACACACACACACACACACATACACACACACACACACACACACACACACACACACACACACACACACACACACACACACACACACACACACACACACACACACACAAATGATTTACTTTTATTCTAAAATTAATTACATTTTTATGCAATTTTGATAAATTAAATTCTTTTTTTAATTTAAGAATGTGTTGAAATTTCTCTTAAGAAAAAAAAAATAGTTAAAATAGAAGCGAAAATTTTTATTTACGTTTCTTTACCTTTTTCATCTCTTTTGTGTTTTGCAAAGGATTATAAATTTTCTACTTTCTTTTTTGTTTCAGATATTATCATGCCAGAACATGATGTTATTTTCAGGATGAGGTTTATAGCGTAAACAAAAATCTGTACGAGAAAAAATAAAATTTTATTATCTGTACGAGCACCTCAAAAAAATCAGCTTTTAATAACGTAATGCCATTCCATTTACAAAATGTCTGATTAAAAAAAAATAAGTTAATGACTACAGCAAATAAAACCTGGGAAAATGTATTTTTCTGCACGTGATTATATGAAATGAAATAAATAGGAAATGTGATATTTTTTTAAACAATAAATGCGAGGTGAAATTTTTTGGATCGTTTGCAATACTAAATTGACTCATTCGATGAAACAATTAAAATGAATAAAAATATAATTCAACTTGCACGAGAGCGCGTGGTGCTTGGCCTTTCAAGAAATGATGTTCTGACATGGTACATTGAAATAAGCATAGCAGATTTCATTTTAATCTTTATTTCTTTATCTTCTAATTTTTTTAATGAGTTGATTTCGATTCCTTAGATAAACAGTTTCAGACATATGTTAGCATATTTGTGCAACATCATTAAAACTGTTAGAAATTCTTTGATTACTTCTATTCTTCCGCATTATTTGAAACTTATTCAATTCTTCAGAATTCCCGGTATTTTCCACAAATTAATATTAATATTAATTTTTTTGTGTTTATGCTGTATTTCTGTTTATTAAACAAACCTGAATATAAATGAAACTGGTTTCGAAACACTATTTGCATTTCCTTTTCTATCCGAATCATTATGTAAGGAAACAATTAAATTTGGTCTCGAAGCTTCGTTATGTGAGTCAAGTAACTGCGTATTTAAACCAAACCGATAAAAACCAGATTCTTTATCATTTCAAACAGTTTTACAGGTAAGAAGTGATTTTTAGTAATTATTTTTCATGAATAATTTGTATAATTAATTTATGTATTTATTAAACAATTTTTTTGATAAAATTTCAAAATAAGTTTTTTTATAATCATTTCTTAAGATATTAGTAATGTGTCAAGTTTTATTGAATAATTTACAAACTCTCTTTTTTTGTTTATTTCTTTGTTCTTGATTGGCAATTTTAATAATTAAATTCTTCCTCTTGTCCAATAGAAATTCTTATTAAAAATATTAATGATATTTATTTTCTCTTTCAAATGAGCTTTTGAAGTAGACTTTTTTTATATGCTTTTCAACATTTATTACAATTAGAGCATGTTTATCTTAATTTGACAATTAAAAAAAATTAAAATATCTTCTCTCTTTATCATATTTATTTATTGCAGTCTCAGATTTTCAGAGAGAATAGTAGAAGTTGAATGTTAATTTAATAACTGAATGTTTATAGTTGAAGTATAGAAATAGTTTATAGTTATAGAAGTTTTAATTATTTCTTGCATCTTCTTGAAAATTTTTATTATGGTAGGATTTTCCAATTTGATCGCTGTATGATAATGCTTCAATCCCAAGTAGTTTATTTATTTTATTCCTAAAACTTAATCTTAATCAGAGTATTCACAATTTAAAATATTCAGTAATGTCTTTCCACTTGTGAATATAAGTTCAGAAACGAAAATAATGTAAAATGAATTTAAAATATTCTTAAAAACTTTAAAATTATAGAAAAAATATTTAGAAATTAAAACTGTACAACTGAAATATCTATCCTCTAATTTCAAATTCGTGTGAAAATGATTTTTGCTCAAAAATATGCTTTGAAGTTATACAGGTAAAATGTTAAAGTATGCTAATAATCATTATTAAGGCATAGCTAAATATTTCAAAAATTGTTTTCGTGTGAGTCTCTCCAAACACAAGGAGTAACTGCATGCAAAATGTGTAGCTTTTGGTCCAAAAATTATACATTATAGAGTGTTTTGAATTACATTTAGCAGCATACGTATTGCTTGGTGGTGCCATTTTATAAATAAAAATATATTCTCTTAACTTTGTATAGAAGTTCTACGTACTATATGGAAATATGTTGCAAAATCCGACTTAATGATCTATTTTAAAAAATGGATGCTGCTGAAATGTTTAGTTTTTGATGTGGATTAAAAACAAAAACAGAAATCCTTAAATTTATTTTTAAAAAATTTCGAGAACACATTTTTATTGGTTTAGAAGTAACTCTTGAATCTTGAATTTAAATGTTATGGGATATGGAGCAACAAAGGCTATAATCCCTTGGTTGCCACAAAGCAGCGACTAAAAGTTCTCCAAATTAACATTCCTGTATTCCGAAATGCACAGAGGAAACATCACATGCTTGAGTGAAGAAAAAAAAAACAAAAAAAGGAGTCTGTTTTTGCAACTTAAGAAATATCAAAGTACTTGAGAGATTGCAGAAAGATGAGCATATTTTTTTTTGTTGGCGAAAACATGACGTAAAAGGACATCGTAGTAAATATCGGTATCCTCTATTTGTAGCTTGTTCCATAACACCGTTCTGTACGTTGAATATTTTTGACATTTGAGAAGAATATGAGAAACATCATTTATCTCTCCACATTCGTTGCATAAAGGGTTATCTGTAAGACTGTATTTATAAAGAAGTCCTGGAGTGATGATGGTAAGAAGTAACTCCTTTTAAAAAAATAATATATTACCGAATCACCTCATAATACAAAAGTTTTTTTTTTCTTTTTAACGATGCCAACTTTCTTTTAAAAAATTACATTTTAATTATTTTTGCGGTCTTTATCTGATGTAAAACCAGGTGAATTAATCTTCAAAATTTTTGTTCGTATATTCACAAATAGAGATATTTTATCTCCCGTCCCCCTTAAGAAAAAAATTTGTATATTTTGAGTTAAGTTGAGGACAATATGAGTGTTCACTTTTTTATTTTTAGAGTTTTCACTTCAGTTTTTAGTGTTTATTAATAAAATAAAAATAAAAGAATACACAGTTTGGAAGTTTTGTTTAAGGCCCAGGTCAAAAATTGAGACATAAACTTTAACTTTAGTAACTAGATCTCATACAAAACTTATTTATCTAAATCATTTCGTTTTTTAGCTATCGAATTTACATGCATATAAATTTATACAAATGGACAATTTTATGGATATGATTCAACTTTGATTCGAATCTATACTTCATACGCTTAAATTATATATCAAATTTCATTGGTTCAATTTTTTTATGAATTGTAACCATTGCGTTCAAATGGAGTTAGATTAACAAGGAAAAAAATCAACTCTGAATGGAATTTTTCAAATTTGATAGAATTCTACTAGTTCGGTCTAAAAACCATGTCTAAAATTTCATCCCACTAATTTAAAGATTTTTTGAGTTACAAAAATGTTTTTTTGACTCAGTCTGGCTTAAATTGAACAGTCGTGAAGCTTTAAATTTGAATTTATTGATGTTAAAATATTTTCTTCGTCATATTAAAAAAGTATTCAGTGATACAAACATAATATTACAATTTCCAATGATTATTACGTGATGATAATTTGTTATTTGGAAATTAATTTATGTTCTGTTTATGTTGTAAATGCTTCCATTGGACAGATTGGGGTTACAAGTCAAAAAATCTGCTCGTTTCGGCTTGTCAGTGTTATTGGCACAAAGGCCATATTTTGACTAAACTAAGCTAGGAAAATAGTTAAAATAAATTTTATTTTTGCTTAAAAGACAAAGCCGAGTAAAATCAAAAATATAATGTTATTTTCAGTGTTTTATAAAGGACAACGGACTGTTAAAAGGATAAATGTGAAGACAACAAAAGCATAAGAATGAAATAATGTGAGCAAAAAAATCAATAAATGATAAATAAAATTAAAGAAACTAATGGCTCTAAAATAAGGAAAATACCTTGATGTGGATAGCTTCCTACGGGATCTTCCAGTATTACTAATGATAATGCTAACAATGCGGTTTTAATTTACGATAGTTCATTCAAAAGGTAAAACGATAAAACCCACCTAGCACGTTGGACACATTGATACATTTTCTCTATGTAACAGAGATCAATGTGTAAAAATGTGTGTTTCCTAAACTTTGGCGAATCGGTTTAACACCAATCTTTCGCATTGTGAAAACAAGCCACAAGTCAATAGAAGTTTGTCGCCGACATTCAGTTCCTGTTCCGTTTACTTCTATATCTGAGAAGTATAAATAAAAAATGAGTCCCGGGTTCGAGTCCTGGTTCTGGCATGGTTGTTCTTCTGTGTGCTATCTGTGAGATGTGTGACTGCGCCTCTTTGTGAAAAGGAGCTGTGGAAATGACCGTGATGAGTGTGTAGCTAAGTCATACTCTGGCCCTAATTGGAGCTACTTCAAAAACAACAGACGCTCCTTTAGGCTTAAATATGCTGCTGTATCAGAAGGGGGGGGGGCTTGTCCATGGCAAGTGCGATAAGTAACAAAAACAATAACATAAATAAAAAATTTCTCTGGCCAATACAATCCATCAGAGTATACAAAATGTTGCTACAAAAATGATGTATCTTCGGAAGTTTCATTTGATCGTTTTCAGACGTTCTGATGATACGGTATCAAATAAAATATATTATAAAAAAACTTAATAAAAGATAAAATTTTAATACAAATTTGAGGGATATGGCTATTAAAGTTAGAAATGTTTGCAAAGGGCTTATGATTCTGGAATGAATACAGAAATTCGGCTATACAGAAGTGAAAAATTTTGAAGTTCACAGAATACATCTGTTAGTTCAGTAGTGAAATTAAAGTTTGAGTGTTGGAGACAGCAGTTGCTGATGTAATGTATCTAAATGAGTTCGAAACCAGCACTTAGTTCACTTTTTAGCCTTCAATATGAATTGGTATATAAAAACAATAAGATTACGATTAAAATGAAAAAAAAATGCTAAAAAACAATTGTAGTTTTAGATTAATTGAAACCAGAAAGAAAATTCAAAAAAGTAAGTACAAAAATAACCCCAAGCGGAACGGCGTCGAGATCAATAATCCATGAAATAACATTATTTCGACTCAAGCCATGCGTGACATTTTAACTCTCTTACTGAAAAGAAGAATGAGAATAACTCTAAAATCAACAAAGAAAAAAATTGAGTGATCGGATATTGAGAAACACACGACATATGAAAATAATACTGAGCTGAAATCAATAGTATAGTACCCAATTGTATAAAACAGAAAGAAGAGCAGATCTGTGTATCACGCACTCATAATCAATACGAAGGAGGATAGCGGCATTATTGATACAGAAAAGAGATGACTGATCGGTGCCTGAAGGTGTGCGAAAGAGAGGTTGCATGGATTTTTAGCATTTCTCCCGCAGCTGTACCATACGTAGAACTGAAGTGATATTTCGGTTGAAAATCACACCAAAATCTTATGTCATCAACTATAGGAATGAGATCTTTTTGAAGAGTACCCATTTTAAAAGTCACCTCATTTTGAAAGCTTTATTACGGAAAACTTGAGACTGGGATTTTAATGGTTAGCTAGAGGTTTAGGTGCTACTGAAACACCAGTTTGCATATTGATCTGAATTATAGTTGGATGGATAATCGGAGTGTTCTGATAATATTTAACCCTTTGCACTCCGTTGGTGCCTCTGACTCACCATTCAAGATTGTGCATCATTTTGACCTTTTATTTATTCATTTTTCAAATTTAATTGTTAAAAACGCCTACATAACAGTTAAAAGATGTAGATTAATTTTTCAAAGAAATTAAACTCAAAAGAATTATGTATAATTATTTTTCATAGCAATAGACAAATCTTTGCATTAGGTGAATAATTTTGCATCTAATTATTTTTCGGAGTGCAAAGGGTTAAATAAATATTTCTTGTACAGTAGGCGTATAGTTGGCAGCAGGTAAATATATCTGGTTTCGAATCTTGAGTCTGGTTTCTGAATTTGATATACATGTATTTATTTAATTTCTATTGTAGAATTCGCTTTTCGATTTTGCTCTTCCATTTGAAATGCAAGGAAATTATTACAGTTAATGCACTTTTCTAGTGCAAAGTACTTACCAATTGTCATGTTTTTTCCGTCACAACCGGCACAAGGGAATGTCTGGCAGAAGGCATTCTTATTGTGACCAAAATGTTGCAATTGGAAGGGTGTAGTGAGTACTAATGTATGGTCCAACAATCAATTTCCGGCATCCACCTCTGATAGATAAAGTTTTTTTTAGATCTGTAGAGTGAAAGAATTGAGTGTTTTGAGGGAAGGAATTATCCATCTAGAATAAAACAAAAGAAGAGACAGTTTTATAAAATTGTTCTGTTTCCCACAGTTTTATTAAATGATCATCTCCATATTGGCACTTTTGCATTCAATGAAGAAGAGACGTTAACAGATTCATGTACTGCGGCTAAAGACCTGTTGCGTATTTGTTGGACTGTGTCTGAGATTTAATCTCTTAAAGAAAGTTATTGAGAAGAGTTCACACATTATTTGCTTTTCTCCGAGAGATTTTGTTTTGAGTTTTTTTCACAAGAAATGATGATACCGTTTAAATACTTTATTTCTTGTCTTAGATACTTTGGAGATCAAAGAAGGTATTTCGGTAATTTTCATTGAGTTCTATCGTATAGTTATACCATAGAAGTATAGTTATAGTTATACCATATAGTATATGTATAACTATATGGTATGGTAGTATAGTTATAGTTATACCATAGAAGTATCGAATAGTTATATTACACCATAGAAGAAATACTTTTTAAAATTATCCACACATAAAATATATCTTATCTCCCACCACAAACTATAACAAAGGAAAGTATTTACCATTTCTAGATATCCCTTGGCACGACGCTTCTTACCGTAGTAATATGAGATATCAGGCTTTCTTCCATTAGTGTTGAACACCTTTAAGGCGTCTAGGGACATGTAAAATGACGTTTTGCAATTTTCGACTTAGCAATTTGAAATTTTACAGGCATTAAGAGTAACACTATAGGAGATGACACAGAAAACTTTAGAGCATTATATTAATTTACTTATGAGATAGGGGGATTAATATAATATAATATTAGTGATAAATGACGTCAATGAAAAATGCTCCAGGCGCTCCAAATGTTCCAGGCGCTGTTCGAAAGAGCTCCAATTTTTGTTATTACTTTCTCTAAGGCTTTTGAAACAAACGTTGGGATTAATCTCGAAGTTTGAGTACGAAATATCAAAATTAACCAATATAATAACTCAAAACTACTTAAATTTATTTTAAAAATCATTAGTTTTAAGTTATTATATTGGTTAAAATCATTAGTTTTAAGTTATTATATGTATCACTAATAACATACTATATTAATCCCCCTAACTCATAAGTAAATTAATGTAATGCTCTAAAATTTTCTGTGTCATCTCCTATAGTGTTAGTACCTGTAATACTTCAAATTGCAAAGATGAAAATTGCATAAAGCCATTTTAAAGGACACTTGTCGCCTTAAAATCAAAGCTCAGAGATTGACCCTTTCATTTGATTCTTAGCTAACTAATCATTGAAGTGACTAGTTAACAGAAAACCTGATGCACTGGGTACCAATTTGGTATGACCCATTAAATGAGTTGCGAAGAAAGAATAACATTTGAGGTTTTTGACTTTCAACGAAGAATCAAGAAGCAAACATAATCGCTATAGCATCTGATGGAGGACTGACTTGCTTTAGCTCAAGGCACAAATGGGAAGTCAGAAGTAGACAATTTTGTTTCATAGAAGAGTGGGTAAACTTAAAGAGAGTAACGATTCACAGGAACCTCAGGATTGGCACAAATGTAATCACCCATTGGAAATAAGCCTCTGGAGTTGAATGTTATATTCACTTATACTTGTTGTGGGATTTTAACATAAAGTTGATTCTATCATTTCGAATAGGTTAAAAACTTCTGTTTGTGACCATTAACATTATATATTTATACCAATTCTCTAGGCATCCATCGATGGGCTCTTTGTTTTTGTTGACTTTGACAATTGTCTCGATGTCTTCTGGTGGCCACTGCATCTCTCAATCAATGTCCTGCAGTACCGTCGATGGTAAGACGGTTTGCGAGAAACAGGTCAGTGATGGAAACGTAGCAGGGGCATTTGCAGGGGCTTCCACCGGACAAAGCGGTGCCTTTCAAGAGGCAGCCGCCATGACAGGCAACACTCATTCCGGTCAATCCCAATCATCTCGGACCACAGTAGGTCAGTGACACATTCTTTTGAAGATTTCTTTCTTTTTCTTTTCTTTTTCTGATTCTATATGAATGGAATAAAGTAATTACTAATTTTAAATTTTATTTTGATTAGTTGAATTATTTTCTTCCAAAGAAACGTCATAGTTTTCGATTTAGAAAAGATGGGCAAATATTTTTGAATAATGATATAAAAATATTTTTCTTCTTTTCATAGCAAATGCAAATTGAGAATGAGTTGAGTGTATTTGGTATTTCGTAAATTTGCTTAATCATAAAAAGTAAACTTCCTCATATCAAGCAGGAAGTTTACTTATTGCATACATATTTTCAAAGTATTGTGATTATTAATACGAGTTATCAAGAATTGTTGTACAGTAAGAATAATGGATTTTTCTTTTTCTACAGTAGAGGAAAAATGAAAATATGATTTTTTAATAATGTAAAGTTCTTGTTCCCTTATGAAAACTTAACTTTTGAATAATTTAGAGATGAGCAATTCACTCTCTCAAATTTCGAAACTTTTCACATGACTTCTTTCCATTTTAAAATCTATTTTTAGCAGAGTACTGAAGTTACAACAAACAATAATTTAAAGCAAAAAACTGAAGGGATATTAAATATAATTTGAATAAGCTTCATTAAAAGCAGCGGCTCGTTTTATGTATTGCTGTTTCTGCAATTTTTAAACTTTGCTTTTATTCTTGCATATTTGAAGCAATTACAATTCTTGTCTCTTTTTCATCAACTCTGAGAATTTTAATATTTAATTAATAAAAGTGTAAAACTTTTTCCAAATAGGAATGAATGAGTTTTAAGAAAGGTTTAAGCATTAAATTTGATTTTCACTTTCTTTTCTGTAATCGTTTTGATCTTTATAAAGATTCTAATAATTTTAAATTAATAGTAAATTGACAATGTAGAACCTTATTCAAATAAACTTATCAATTAATAAGAAATAAATTCAAGGTTATAACTTTTTTAAATTTTTTTTGTTTCAATTCGAAAAAAAGCAGCAAATTTTACCTCAATGCTTCTGCGACTATTGAAGAATATTTTATCCACTTAATAAAAGGTAGATAAATATGATCCATCATTATGGATGCATTTTGGTAAAATATTTTGTGCTTTTGTAATTTTAAAAAGCGGAGTTTCGGATCTGCTATAATAAAATAATTTTTCCAAGACAGAAAAAAAAAAGATTGATTTATTCTATAACATTTGTCCAAAGACCAATAGTAACGCTTTTAATGGAAATACATTTGCAGATGTTCTTTAAAAAATATGTTTCTAAAAGGTCACTATATTTTACTTCAAACTGATACATTTTAAATTATTAATTACGAATACAGATAAATTCGTTCAGATTATTATATTCATGGCAATTTTGAAAAGGTTTTATTATAGAATAATCATGTATAACTTTTGTAATAAAAACTTTTAAATTGCAAAACACACACAGACACACACATTTAGTTAGTATAAAAAATTATTTCGCATTATTTTCCAATTTATTTATTTATTATCAACGAATAAAATAAAATTTTTTAAGTTAAAATTTTAGACGAAATTTTTTTCTAAAGTTTAAAAACGATTAGGATTTCGACTTTAATAATATAACTATTGCTTACCTTCGCAGTAATTTTTCTAACTCAAAATCTTTGAAAGGAAAGGCAGGGTTTCATAACTGTGTACGCTCGTAAGCGTATTTGGTATTTAATGAAACTGCAGTTAATTCAAGTGGTTATTTTTCTGTCTAGCAGAAAAGTTGTTTTCAGATAGTGAAAATTCGGAGTGTTTCAATTTCCTGATTCATATTTCTTTGTGCACCTACTAAGAGTTGAGTTGAATTTGTTGTTTTATGGTTTAAAAAAGCCATCTTTGTCTAACCTGTGCCCCATTCATGAGCTTAAAATATTTGTATCAATTTATAATAAAATCAAAATATGGAAGGTTTACAAAATCCAAATGTCTAAAAGCTTAAATCTGTGAGTCAAGAAAAGGCGTAACAATGATGTAAGTATAGTATTGAGCTAAAAAGTGTGGTTAATGTTTATAAATGATTATAAAAACTAATATTCTTTATAAAACTAAAAAGGCCAACATGCGGGATTTTCGACAGCGACTCGCCCAATTGAGGATGAAATTTCTGAAATCATGCAAGACGCTGGATATAAAATAGTGGACACTCCACAAGACTGTGTAAAACAAACATAAGACTATTACACATTGAGTAAAATGGTGATTTGGAGCCCCCAGGTTAGCGAATGTCTGTGGGTTAATCGAGTGTGTCCAATCCTCAACCTAGTTAAAATTGGGTCAAGCTTTGTGCTGTGTAAAATGGACCAGAAATCTATTATAATACCTACTTATAATTGATTATTTAATGAAAGATAGCGTTAGATTACTTATAAACTAATATTAGATACAAAAATGAATCAATCAGCGATTAAATTTACATACTGTTCGGAGAGCTGTAATAATTGTAGTAACTATGCGTAAGACATGTTTATACTAAAGAAAAGTAAAATTTTTAAAAAAACATTTATTGATATTGCTTATAACAATGATATTAAACAATAAATTAAATAAATTTGCAGATTTATTTTCTTTGGCAAATGGCCAAATACATTTCTTTGTTCCATAAGCATAAAAAAATTTTTAAATATTGCTGCTTCAATTCAAACTTTCCTTTTTATCATGTCAGAACATGTTGTTTTGGGAATGAAGTTTTTGGCGTCAACAAATATCCGTAGGAGAAAAATAAAAATTTTATTATCTGCACCAGCATCTCCAAAAATCAGCTTTTAATAACGTGATGCCATCTCATTCAAAAAAGCTTTTATTAAAAAATGAAGTAAATGACTTCAGAAAATAAAACTTAGAAAAATGTAATGTTGAGCACGTGATTATATGAAATGAAATAAATAGGAAATTGAATATTTTTTTTTTAAAAAACAATAAATGCGAGACAAAGTTTTTTGGATCGTTCGCAATTCTAAAGTGACCAATTCAATGAAACAATGAAAATGAATAAAAACATAATTTAACTTGAACGAGCACGTGGTGCTTGGCCGTTCGAGAAATGATGTTCTGACATGATACATTGAAATAGGCATAGAAGATTTCATTTTAATCTTTTTTTTTTACTCTCTTTTGAAATTAATGAAAAATAGGATTTTTTGCTCCTTTTTGGCCTCTTACATTATTACATTTTGATGATCCTCGTATTATGAGTAAATTAACCTGTCACTATAAGCATATAGGGTAATATAAAATGCAAGCCAAGCCAACAAGCAAACCCATTATTTTACTTAAAATGTCATTTGTTAAGGCTACGAAGAAATTTAAGTATTTTGTGGTGCATAATTTTCAGCTGTCTTAGATTAGGTAAAATATTTATTTTGGTCGGCATATGTACCATCTGAAAAACAAATTATGATTAGAATATGGTTATTGAGGAATTTTATTAAAATGTAGTAACACAAGATGTCTCTTGCAGGTGACCATCCCTCTGGAAGCTCTGGAGATAATAGTTTTCATCCAAATTCCAATCCCTTTTGGACAGCTGATTCTAATGATCCTCCTGGTACTTGTGATAGCAATACTAAAAATTTCTGATTAAATATTGGCAACATTAAAATTTATGGCTTTGTAGACAATAAACCTCGTACTTCTGTTAGCAATGCTACAAACTTTTGATTAAATATTGACACCAAAACTAAAATTTATGTCTTTGTGCACAATATATCTCGAACTTCTGATGAAAATACTTCCAAATTTTGGTATAAATATTGGAAACATTAAATTGATGGTTTGTAGACAATATCCCTCTTTCTTCTGATGTCAATACTACAAACTTTTGATTGCATATTGGCAACATTAAAATTTATGTCTTTGTAGACAATATCCTTTGTACTTTTGGTGTCAGTATTACAAACTTTTGATTAAGTATTGGCAAAATTTAAATTTATGTCTTTGTAGATAATATAACTCGTACTTCTGATACCAATACTACAAATTTCTGATTAAATATTGACAAAATTAAAATTTATGGCTTTATAGACAATATACCTCGTACTTCTGTTGGTAATGCTACAAACTTTTGATTAAATATTGGCAAAACTAAAATTTACGTCTTTGTACAAAATATATCTAACTTCTGATAAGAATACTATAAATTTTTCATTAAATATTGGCAAAATTAAAATTTATGGCTTTGCAGACAATATCCCTCTTACTTCTGATAACAGTACTACAAACTTTTGATTAAATATTGGCAAAATTAAATCGTATGGTTTTATAGACAATATCCCTCTTACTTCTGATGGCAATACTAAAATTTTTTGATTAAATATTGGCAAATTTAAAATGCATGGCTTTGTGGATAATATCCCTCTTACTTCTGATAACAATACTACAAACTTTTGATTAAATATTGGCAAAATTAAAATTTATGACTTTGTAGACAATATAACTCGTACTTCTGATAGCTATACTACACACTTTTGATTGAATATTGGCAACATTAAAATTTATGACTTTGTAGACAATATAACTTGTACTTCTGATAACAATACTTCAAACTTTTGATTAAATATTGGCAAAATTAAAATTTATGGCTTAGTAGATAATATAACTTGTACTTCTGATTGCAATACTACAAATTTTTAATTGAATATTCGAAACATTAAAATTTATGGCTTTGTAGATAATATCCCTCGTTCTTCTGGTGACAATGCTACAATTAATTTTTTTAATTAAATATTGGCAACATTAATGTTAATGGTTTTATGAACATTACTGTAATAATTTCATTCCTGGACCTGCTTTCTGTGGATTTGCTGTCACTGATTTCCAGTGGTAACAGATATTAAGGTTGCGGTAATATTTTTCACACAGGGTTGTGATATGCATTTTTATTCTTATAAAAGCTTTTAACGTTATCAACTTCTTTTATTTTTACTGAATTCTAAACCTTTATTTTTATTTCTAACTTTGTGCAAGATGGGGATTCTTTGAACATTTGCGTTATTGTCTTTCAAGCTTTTCTTCAGTTTAAGAATTATAAAATATCTGAGTTTTGTGATTCTTTTATTGGTTCAAAATATATTTGCCTCATTTTTGGTTTTCAGAAGATGAATTCCAAAGCAGCAAATTAATTTTAAAAATAAGTTAATGAAGGTTATTAAAATGTTTTGATAGCAATAAATTATTTAAAAATTTGATTTTTTTTTGAAGAAAAATGGAGTAAACTGTTACATTTTCAACTTTTTTAGATTATCTATTGAAAGCAAGATCAAGATAAGTAAGACATCCAGCTTGAAGATAATATGCTATATATCTAACTTACCCGAATTTTTAAAATTTTAGATGTTAATTTTTAACTTTTAACTTAATTATACAAATTAAATAAAAAACATAAACTATGTGCAAATCAACCCTTTTATGCCAAGCCGGGTATATTATACCTATGCAAAGATATCGAAAATTAATTAATTAATTTTCTTAACATTTAATGAATTTGCAGAAAGTTCCTTAATTAACAAAATAAGAAAATAGATTGATGTTCCCAAAGTTTATGATGATTTTAATCAATATAGAGGTAATAAACTAATGTCTATCGTATTTCAAAATTTGTTGAAAATTAGGGGCTTATCCTTTACGCAAAGACATATCTTTGCGTGTATTTTCGCAAATGACGATATATCGTCGTTTTGCAATAAAAAGGCTAATAAGTGTTGGAAAAGAAGTACAATTAATAGGTATAAAATAAGTTATATAAAGCAAATAAAAATCGATCTGCTAAGCTATAAGTTATGTCTAAAATTTTTTCGATCTATGTCTCGAATAGGAATTTTTTTATCCCAAAACTATTAATTAGATAATATTCCACAATCTGTAAATAATTTTGATTATCGATGTTTGATCTGTATCATAATAAAATATCAACTACCAAACTAATGCGTCCAATTATTATTCATATAATATATTTAAAACATAACATTAAGAAATAATAATCATATTTGAGAAGAGGAAATGTAGACTTTTTTAATGTATTTAAACTGCAATTCTATTTGAATTATAATAAAAGCTAGATAAATTGTAAGTAATCATTACAAATATTTACATCATTATTACAAATTTGAAATTTGGAAATGGTAAAAGCAGAAAGTACCATTTTGCATTTTAAATTTTAAAATATGGAAACATTTAATCTTTATATGGTCCCCTTAATGTAAAAATGTCAGTCAATAAAAAGCTTATCTTATATTTTTTTAATACAAATATAAAATTTCACTTCTATATTTGAGGAGATATTAATACAGAAATTTAATAAATAGGTCACTCTTTCCATTCTTCAGAATGATTTTTGAATGATTCTTTCCTTGCTTACAGCTGCCAGATCTTTAATTCTTGATGTAAATTATTATCTTGTATATGGCAACAAATACAAAATCTCTTATCTACATGTATGATTATGTTGTCAATATATATTGCTTATAATGTTGCCAAAATGCTTTGCGAATTTAGTGCAATATTTTATAAAATAAAGATAAATAAAAGCTTAAACAACAATTATTTCATTGAATATTTTTGAATTGTTTTATGCTTTTTATAGGTATGTTTAATCCTTTTGACACCGTTAAGAAAATGCTTACAGGTTTTGGTGTCGGTGGTGGATTCCCTTTCGACGTTTTCGGGAGACGTTAAATCAAGTTTGGTTATGCACTCTTGTGGTAAGGACATTAATTCATCATTAAATTTCAGAACCATCATCAGCCCAGACATTTAGCCATCATTATATTTCCAAGCCATCATCAACTGGGATATCGGTCATCATTTAATTTCAGAGCCATCATGAGCTAGGAAATTGAGTTATCATGAAATTTCAGAGCCATCAATAGCCCGGAACATTTAGTCCTCATTAAATTTCAGAGTTATAATCAGCCAGGACATTAAGCCATCATTAAATTTCAGAGTCATCATCAGCAAGGACATATAGCCAACATTTAATCTGCCAATTTATAAATATTATCTAATACCCAATTTTTAGTCCAAGAAGCACAATGTACTTGAGTTTAAGATCAAAATAATTTTGAAGTCAGGATTTATTTGAAAGAGAGCAGAATTTGAGAGGAGCATGCATTCAAGGTTGTAATTATGTGACACACATTCACATCACATTCGCTTACACAGCCCCTTTTTAAGGAGGGCATTCATTGATAGAACAGAGGAAGAGCAACCATGCCCGAACTGGGAATCGAACCCAGGACGCCCAGGAAAGGCGCGCTACCCCTGTGCCAGATGTTGGATTTGTTTTTGTAAAGCATTCTGTGTCGTAATATCTTTCTCGATTTGCATGGTTTTTGTTTAATAATTTAACGCTCATGATTCCATCCATCCAAAGGATTTATAGGAATAAAATCAGCCGAGAATTTGATGAGTCTTTGACACCATCACGCAATTCGTTTATCTTTTTTTACACAATCACATATTTGAGATCACAAGTCCAAAGGATAGTAATAGACTTACTAAAGTTAATTAGATTTCACTCACTTGGTACATGCAATAGCAGTAATAGACATTTTGCGGCTCTATGCCATACACATTATAAAGCCTATATTTTAATATCTGTTCATTATAAAGCCATTTGTTTTTATTGAATTGTACTATTTAGTTATCTGAGTAATAATTAAATAATTCATGATAAAAGATGAAATGTGGTTTCTTTGTTATAGGCATTTTTGGTACTTTCGTATCACCAAACTTTAACAAACACCGCCCAACTTTATCACCAAATTTGAAGCCATCGCCAATCAGTCGCTAAACCGCCAATTATGGCAATTCGGCAATGGTGTAATCCGTTGATCTATATCTCCAAATTTAAATCCGTCACCAAAAAGTTACTAAACCGTTGGCGAAGACGGTATAATACAAAAGTAACCATTTTTTATGTATACATCAATAGATTTGTGAGCATTAAGTGAATAATTCTTGATTAAACAGTAAATTTTGATTACTTATTCTTATTGTATATAAAAAATAGACCACAACATTGGAAAATATAGGTTGCAAATAGAAATTTTAGAGATTATATTAAAAAGCATTGGATACTTTATATCTGAGTTGCTATTTTTTAACAACTGTGTTACTTTTTGTTGTGGTTCTCGTGTTCGAAATTGTTTGTGTTTACAAGGAAGCAGGGGTGCAGTAGCTTCTAAGGGTATGGATCTCTGAGACTCGAGGGCAGATGTCTGAATTCTAGCCCACACAATTCACAAATTCGTTTCACGGGTGGACTTCATTTATGCATTTCATTCATTCATCCGTAGATCATAATTTAAATCTGAAAGAGAGAACGATCAATTCTGCAACAGAATCCCCAGTGGTATTATTCTCCACATGGAGAACTTTGTGACCTCGACAGATTTAACGTGCACCAGCCATTACACTTGTGGTGAGTCTTCGGCTGGCGGGTTCAAACTCTCAGTCCAATGAATGCGAATTCAATGCCTTACCCACCAGACTATACCGGCCTAACTATGTTAGTATTCTGAGGTTTTGATACCTCAATCATTTCAAAAGTTATTGAAAATAACGCTTGATATTTAATGCATTTCTGAATATAATGTCATATATCAAATTCATTAAAGCATTTTTTGGCCTAAAACATACTGAAATATATCAATTATATTTATTTACAAATATTTATGAGTAATAGCTGCATGTTGAGACAAACTATTATCATTTAAAGTTTACAAAAAAAATTTTTGTACATTTTATGGGAAGTGGCTTTTGATGTATTACATATTTGGTATAAGAGTCACAATATCTATTTATCTTCATTTTTTTAAAAGTAAGTTATGTCTTTTTCCATAATCTAATTCAATTATTTTTTGCAGGTCAGAAACTGGAAAATTATCTGAATATATACTACTTATCTATATATACTACCTATCTATATATACTACTTATCTATATATACTACCTATCTATATATACTACTTATCTATATATACTACCTATCTATATATACTACTTATCTATATATACTACTTATCTATATATATTACTTATCTATATATACTACTTATCTATATATACTACTTATCTATATATACTACTTATCTATCTATAGAAAAGAGTTTGTTAATTATTCTATTATTTGATTTTTTATAAAAAGATATTTGTTTAAGCCTTAATTTTTGTTTTGACAAGTTTCTAATAATAAATATGTAAAAGGCATTAAAATTCCTTTTTTGTTTCAAAATTTTTTATAACTGAAAGTTGAAAACAAGTCAATTTTCTGTTACTCTTATGTTCTATCATAGTTCATATATTTGAGTTTAATAAATTTAAAATATTTGTGTTTCCTATTTTTTTCTGAAAACAACACTGAAGAATGATGGGTAATAAAAATTATAAATTAATAAATTAAGGACATTTGTAGCACAATTTTCGGTTTGCAATGATTGCCCAAGCAATACCAAGGATAAATTAGCAAAATTAATTCTACTGATTATTGATGTATAGATTTACAATTTAATTTCCAAAAAACGAAGAATATTTACCTACACAAATGTTTAAACAGTAAATTGAAGACTCTTATGACAATCGCTTCATTTTACAGTAGAACTCAAACAAAATCAATAAGAATTACTTATTGACTTATAAAATAATAATTTATGCATCGGGAATTAATAGCACTACAGATTGAAAAATAACCACTATATCAAAAACAATTTACCAAAATGACCCTCATTCTCAAAGCGACGTTTGAACTGCTGCTTAAAAGTGCGGCATAATGAATTTATTATTTCAATGATTTCCTGCTAAACTGGTCAAACTATATTTAAAAAGTCTGATAGGGTGGTTTTCTCGTGTGTTTCGGTGTTAGATCAAATGATTTAAGACAAAATTCCTAACCCTACCATGATGAATAACTGAATAGTCAATTAAAATATACATAATTACATATAAGCTTATAAATTTGAATAATTTGTACATCATGTCGAATTTCTAAATACCATTTGGGCGCGTTTTAATGACACTCCGTTTAAATATATAAATATATGAAAGAAAAAATGCTTCATCAAATCTCGCTTCTGAAAAATATTTGGAAGAAATTTAGTATAGATTTCAATTTCGGAGGAGAGTGGTTTTTAGTTGGAATTTATTATAGATGAGATGCAATTATGCTTACAAATGAACATCCATAATGAAGATGTATGGAAGGAATGGAAGGAACATGTGGTTATCTGGAAGACATTGGACTATCCTTTTCCTAATTACCTAAGAAATGAAATATTTTAGAAGAATTGGTCTATACCAGGGGTGGCAAACCTTTATGGATCAACGTGTCATTTTTTCTAAAAAAAGGTTTAATGAGGTTAAACAGATGAAATTAAATAATTTTGACTTGCGATTATTGGTGAAGTATTAAAACTGAATACTAACACCCCGAATCTCTTTATTTATTGCGAAAAAATACATTTTCCCCTGTATAGTAGTAAAGGTTTCTTTTTTATGTGTAATTCAAGTAAAAGTAAAATTAGTGCTATTTCTGTTGTTGCAGATTAGATGACAAATATAGGATTGTAAGACATTACTTTTAGTAGTATGCATGATGAATTGGAGCTCTCTACCAAACGATTTCTAGGTGAATCTTTAATGTTATTCATTTGTGGAAATAAGGGCTCGCATGTATATGTAAATGAACATATGGTTAAAACAACCTGAGCCAGCTTCTTCAAACAGTTAAATGCGTCTGGAATTGAATTCCATGTTTCCAAACTTTTGTTAACGGCATTTTTACTTATACTGCTTGTTAATCTTTCTGTTTCAATCAATATCGACTTCTTCCTTGTTTCAATAAATTTTTGAATCCATTTTGAACTAGACTGGAAATCAATCAGTTGCATTTCAGATTCTACAATTTCCAATCAATCGACTTGGGGTACCTTCAGTTTATAACAAATGAAGTCCCATGCACACCGTTTTAAACTTTGGCGTGCCCAAAATGCTATGTCACGTGTCATTGGTTTGCTATCCCTAGTCTATACATTCATCATTTGAACTGCCACCTATATCTCTAGGTGTTTAACAGATGCTGTCTATTGTCTATAGATATTCCAAAGAGAATAAGCGACTGCATATTTGATATTTCGGGCCACAATTAGCTCTTGGCTCAATTTGATGAGTGAACAATTCTCTTTCACATAGAATTCCATTTCTCGACGATTATCATTACAATGGGACTATTGGAATACCAGATAAAGTGACCCGTCTGATATTAAAGCCTACTGAATATCTCTGAGACCCTTTTTAGGGCAGTTATTTCATCTCAGTATCATTGTCAGAAGAGATCCGGGATCTGAAGATTATATTATATCAAGAATGGCATCGACTTATCAGTTGTCTCCTTTCCGTTGTAACCTTACATTATAACAGCAGTATAACTTAAAGTAGACCCATACCCCGAATTTTTTTATTAAGCATTTAGAATTCTCCATACGCTACAAAGTATCACACGAGATTTACAGAAGTAGACAGCACATTACATAAAGATTATTCACGCATCACATTAGCTTGCACAACCCCTTTTTACAGGCGCTGTACAAGCACATTCAAACACATTACAGATAGATTGGATAAGGAACAACCATGTCCGAACAGGGACTCGAACCCAGAACGCTCAGATCACGGGGAAGACGCGCTACTTCTGTGCCAGGACACCGGCATAGCGAAAATTTTACTCGTTATTTTTTTACCTGATTTTCATCCTTGCGTAGCTGACTGAACTTTAAAGAAATCTTGAGACAGTTCTGAATAAGCAATTGTGAAGACTATTTCTTCCCTTTTAATCTCATTAAAAGGCCCTTATCAGCTTTTACAACTCGGTCAAACAGCCTAATTTTTTGTACCAGAAAACGTATGAAATAAAACTGGATATAAAAAAATGTATGAATTAATCTTTAATGTGAAAAGATAGAAAATTAATTTATATTTTTTGCAATTGAATTCATTTTTATAATAATTTTTAATTGTTGAATTCATTAAGGTTGTATTTTTTGGTAATATAATATACAATGTTTTTGAATAGAATGAAACTTTTTAAAATGTATATTTATTGATTTTTTTATAAAAATAAATAATATATTCAATATAACAAATAACGTTAACAAATATAAAATTAAAGCACATAATTTGAAACTTTAGAAATGTCAAATTTTTTTTTATCACATCTATGCAAGCATATAAGACAGGGATATTTCTTTACTTGGAAATAAGGTTTATGAAAAATCCAAGCCCATTTTTTGGCATGTATTATTTCAATTAACTAACATCAATTTTAATTCAATTCTCAGAATATTTACCATTTATTTACATTATAAATAGAAGAAATTGAGTTCTTATGTGTTGAGCAGAAATATATAGCTTATTTTTTATGCACTTTTATTTAATTCTTTTCATTTTTTGCAAAAACAGAACATTTTCATCGATTTACACTTATAATTTACGATTTACACTTTAATAAGATAGATTTTAAATTTTATACTTTATTATATTTTTCAAAGCCATAAAGCATTTGAATATTTTCAGAACTTTATTTATGAATTAATCTTGTAATATAATTAAAATTTATACCCATATGCAACTAAGCACCGTATGTCCTTGCATTTCAGACGCCATCTAGTGATGGATATAGGAAACAATAATATTTAACATTCACGGTTTTCTTAATAGTGCATTATAAGTTAAAATCTAAGAGGTAGAAAGTAATTAATTTTTAATAAATTAATAAAAGAAGGTTTTAAAATACTGTTTTTGTTAAATCTGCAGAATACCAGTTTCTATACAAAATCAAATTTTTAAATTTATTATTCAATTTTCATTAATATTATGTAACACTGTTTCCAGAGTAAATGACTTGACATTGTCTTCAAACATCGAAACATCGATTTTTTAAAAACATTTCTTATAAAATTTGTTATTATATTGTTACAACCTCTGCAATGGAAAATATTAATATTAAAAAAAACAATTTAATAAGGGGAAAAAGAAACAACAGCAAAAAAAGGGGGGGTTATGATAAAATAAATTTTCGGGGTCCGAGAGTACTTATTATAGAGTTGGAAGTTCTTATGCTTAACTAACTAAACTTATGAGAATTCATTAATTAATACAAACTCAGAATAGCCTGCTTCATGAGACTATACCTTTTACAGACTAAAATCGTAGTTATATCTTAGGAATTTATAAATAAAAAATTACTTTAAAAAATAGTTATAAATTCCCCTGAACTGAAAAAAAATCCACATATTTCTAATTTATCCCTCTTTGAAGTAATAACTCGTATAAAAGAACTAGCTTCTGAAGAATTCTCCATTTTAGATTTATTACATGATTTTTAAAAATTTCGTACTAGAAAACAATATTTCATTCTTCGCTATTTCCATCATTTCAGGTTTGTGAATATGCCCATAGATGGCAGCACGAAAATTTCCTTATTTCTCATATTATTTTCGGATTTTTCAAAGGTTTGCTAAGTTACAAGAAAAGACAAGTAATTCAGCTACTCAATCAATACATGCAGTGGTCTAGTTTTCTAGCTTATTATTAGATATAAAAACCATTTTTTCTTAAAAAAAATCAAAATTCTTTATAAAATTAATTTTAAATTTGATACATTATCAAGGTGTATTTGTTGGTTTTGAATTTTAGAACATCATACATCATAAATTCTTTATAAAAAATTTATATTGCTTCTTAATTTGTTATCATATTTCTTATGTTCTTTTGAATCCAATTACTAAAGAATTACTCTTCATGTTCATTACATTCTTAAGATTTTCGCCTAAAAATTATTTATATTTGTAGTGAATAATGGACTTTAATTTGTAGATGTATGAGTATTAGAAAAATGTTATTTTTCATTTATAAGTATGTTCCGTAGCCTTTGAAAAATCAAAAGTTACAATTAAATCTTTATGTTTCTTTTTATTCAAAATTCCGATTCATCCACAGCATGGACTTTGAGACTGCTTATGATTGACTTATTAATGAGTTTAGAAATTGGAATTAGAATTGTATTCGATAAAAAAAGAAATTCTGATTTTCTTGCGATGAAAAATAATAGCATTCTAATTCAATACTCTTGTTTTTGTCATTAAATAGATTTATATAAATAATTTTCAAATTCTTTTACTTAACTTTCCATATGTTAGGTAAATATCATAATCTAAATCTGTTAAAAGACATTTGGCAGACGATTTCTTTTCAAACATTTTGCTATTTATTACTACTATTTTTATTTCAATTAAAATATTATTAAAAGTTAAAAGCAAACGATTATTTTTCTTTGATAAACGTATTATTATTGTTTTATATATAATAGTTGGCGATCAATTGTAAATCTTTTGGAATCTGGCAATGCTTGTAATATATGCTTTTAAGTAGAAATAATAAATAAACCGATGGAATTCTAAAATGCTTGGAGTATTAATTTAATTTTAAGAATTTAAGACGCTCTGCTAGTTTAAAGTTTAAAAAAAAACGGGTAGTTTTCTTGAAAGCATGCAAAATTGTGGTGACGCAGATGGAGAAAATTTCTGGATTATAAATGGAAGAAGAACTATTCGTAAAGAAATTAATAAAAGCTTAAGATGCAAGAGATACAACTCTAGGAATATACAGAGCCAACCTATCGGTTTACCTCAAGTAGAATGAAAGAATTAGCTGCGTTTGAAAGTAAGTGTTGTAGATTTAGGCTTAACACAGGTGAAAAATGATGGATTTCGTGTTTATAGGATGAAACTTTGAAATAAATTTATCACTCATTTAGTCCGACAACCTATATTACTATAGTATTATTTCGACATCCATATTTTTTTAATAAAAACATTATTTTAAAAAAAATTATGAAAAGATTAGAATTTCAGAAATATTTTTAAACTGGCAATATTACTAACGCAAACTTAATTATTGTCTATTGTAATAGAGTAGTAAATTTATAGATTGCTTACTTATTCCTCTGAAATCTTCCCGATAAAATTTTGTATGTTTAGAATATGGATGTTATTGTCATGAAAGAATGGATGTAATTGAATTTTTTAGGCGTTTCAATTTCAATGTGAGTTCGCTCTATTTTTTAAAATATGGCCTTTGCGTATGAAGAAAAGGAAAAAAAGTAGAACTGAACAAAGATTAACGATTTGAAAATAGTAAATATAACAACTTTTATAAAAGACAGATTATTAATATATTTAAATGGAAAAAATGGTAAGTTCTATCAAAGATGTAGAGGCCTAAACAGAAATCGTAAAAGAATAAGCAATTGAAAACAAAAGAAGGCTCTAAAGCCCAGTTAATTTTACAACAAAAGTTTTGAGACTTTTTTTTTATCAAAGTTAAAAAGAATAATAAATGTGAGTACGATTTCCATTTACTTAAAGCTTTTCTATCTGTTCTCCATACGTTAACCTTTTTTTTTCATTTTGATTTAAAAATTTTGAATTAGAAAAATTACTTAATAAATAAAAATAAAAATTTTATTTTCAAAAGCAAATTTTATTCCTTATGTAGCATTTATATTTATTAATGAGCAATCAGTAATATACTGTTACAAATAATATAAATATAGGTATATATATATATTTTACATTCAGTGTTGCATTTTTACCAGATGTATACTTGACTAATTAACGAAATATTTTATTCATAAATATTTGTCTTATTATGATCAAATTTTAATTGCTTTCTTGAAAAATATGTTATTTTAGTAAACAAATAATCATAGCATATTTATTATAAGAAGCGTTCATTTCAACTATATTTATTAATAAAAAATGAACCCCTTTGGCGACCAGTTATTAAACCATCATTTATATATATAAAATAATTGAAAAAAAAACCCATTCCCTTAGACACAAACATTGATTCTATTAATTTTTCTTTCGTATAAAAGTAAGGCCTCTTACAATCATATGATCGTTACATGAATTTCATTTCAAATATATGGTGATATTTTCTAATTCCTGCAAAATTTGCCATTTCTATTTGAAACTTTTTTCTCCTTTTTAAAATAATATTTCAAAAAAATTACTTCACTCTACATTCTGAGGGAGAAACTCTTGTTAGAATTGGTCAATCATAACTACTAAATAAAATGTATAATGTACCAATTTAGCAAATATTTATTTCCTCTCCCTAATTCTAGATATGCCATTGTATAAAAATAATTTAATTTAAAATAAGAAATAATATTATAATATATAGTAATATATAACAATAACATCAAATCTACTGAACCGATTGCACAAATTTTTATCAAAATTAAATTCACCTCTTTGCAAGGACAGCTAAGCAATCAGAATACTTCATAATTACTATGCAGTCATTATTTTAAAATAACGTCGTCTTTAATTTTAAGATCTATTGTTTTCAAAATTCGTCAACAGGATTCCTGAAATCGTCTGTTTGTTTCAACCACAAAAACTCGAGAAATAGCTAATAAATATAAGAAATATTTATACCATTTTGTAGAGCATTTATCGGGGAAGATTTTGGAACATTAAAATAGTACCAAAATAAAAAGGGTAAAGGTATTAAAATAGTACCAAAATAAAGTTTTATAATTGTGATTTTAACTTTGTCTTTATCCACGCAAGTGAGAAAACCTCAAACTGCGCATGTGCAAATAGCAAGAGCTGTGTGCATATGCTATAAATTTCTTTGTTTACGTCTGATTTTAAACAAAGGATTCAAAACACATTATGCCTCCCAAAACGGAAATTAAACCTTGGCTGTAAAAGGAAAGAAACGTTCGGTTACCGAAATCAGAGAAATAATGTCCTCATTTAGGGAAGGAGAGTCTTTTGATGAGCGAAATAACCGTCTTTCTTTAAATCGCATTGCAACTATTGCGGATACAGAATGAATCTTCCGAGGAGTGAAATGATCGCCGGTGTTTTGTTTCCGGACTTATCATATGTTTACTTTTGTAACAGTCTAAATATTTCTGAATGTGTTCTATAATTTTTTTAGCTATTTTTGATGATTTATAAACACATTTTTATGTTTGTTTGATGTTGGGTAACATACCCGTGTCATATCGGGTGGATATTAGACTTAATAAAACTAATTATTCATCTTGGATGCTATGCCACTGGAAATGCCGTGCAGATGCTGCTAGTATTGATATAAATTAATAAAGTTGCTGAACGTGGCTAATATTAATAAAATTTATTTAATTCCGGGTGATTTTGTTAGCAATATTTAGTATTCTAATTTCATTCTATAATAAATTCATCATTTCAAATGACAATGCCAAAAATCAAAGCCTACAAACTGAAAATGATCAACAGATTGAGATTGGGCTTCACCATTTCTCATACATTCTAAGATATTTACTCCTAGCTCATCATTCAGTTACAAGCAAAAATAATTTTATCTGTCTTCTAAATAGAAAAAAGGAATTTATTTCAGCGACAGAAAAAAAACTCATTATTTCTTGAAACGAAGAAACAAATAGACGCAATTCCTAGAAACACAGCAAAACTAACCTCGAACTCTTTAGATTCCCTTTTTTTTTTCAATTAGAAAAAGCAATAAACGAGCCATTTCCTTTCTTTAACTGAACAACTTTTTGTGTCTTGCCGTTTTAGAGCGAAGCCCCATGTCTACTTGTAGAAAATATACGACATCGGCACAGCCAGTTGGAAAGGAAAGGCAGCGGAAGAGAAAAGCGAAAGGAACAAGGGTAATCTCGGAATGACAGACGATGTGTCGTTGATCTTTATAATGGGGGCTTCGAGAAGATCAATCCTTTTCACCTTGCTTTTTTCGAAAAAAGAAGGGAAGGATTTTTTTCCCCTCGTTCGTTCTCTTCTTTCGTTCTTTTGCGACAAGCATTTTTTATTTTTTTACTTTTTTTTTATTTTTCCACCTTTGAAAATGGGTAGTCACATGAAAGAAAAAACGTAATGGCACCAGGACGCTAAAATAAGCTTCTGAGGAATCGATAAGAAATTTTAAAGGAATTCTGCCTTTTCCATTACCAACAGTAATTGCCGTCTTATTATCCGTATACTGAGGGAAATATAATGCAAAGAACATAATTTTAAATCTAACATACTTTTTAAGATTTAGTAATAAAATAAGCATTATTATTAATAATAAAATTTGCCCTATTGAGAGCGAAAAACGCATGCATCAGAATCCCCATGACATTTCAAAGTCCTTGAGAAAAATATGCTCAGATTGGTAAATGAAAGACAAATGAATTAAACAGTAGCTACTATTATTAAACAGCAGGGTGACTTAAGTTTGGAATCGAATCTCAGACGTCGTTTCCAACACGTGACTGTTGTTCAAAACGAATGTTTTACTTGATGATTCATAGCTTTAGAATGTATGGGTTGTTTTTATAACCATGTCAAAACATAATGTTGTTTTTGGGATGAGATTTTTGGCGTCAACAAAAATCCATCGGGAAAATTAAAAATTTTATTATCTACACGAGCATCTCAAAAAATCAGCTTATAATAGCGTCTTGCCATCAAATTTACAAAACCTCTGATTAAAATAAATAAGTGAATGACTACCGCAAATAAAACCTAGAAAAATGTCATTTTTGAGCACGTGATTATGTGGAATGAAATAAATAGGAAAGGCGATATTTTTTTAAACAATCAATGCGAGGCAAAGTGTTTTGGGGCCGTTTTCAGTACTAAAGTGACTCATTCGATGAAACAATTAAGATGAATAAAAATATAATTTGACTTGCACTAGCACGTGGTACTTGGCCGTTCAAGAAATGATGTTCTGACATGATACGTTGAAATATGTATGGCAGATTTCATTTCAATCTTTTTTATTTATTTAATTTATGTTCTTAAGATCGCGCCCTATTGCCCTTAAATATCATATTCGTATGAATCTGTGAGAGTTAATCCCAGCTTAAGGAAGAGTGTTTTTAGATAGTTTAATTGATATAGAATGAATGCCTGAACATTGAATACTGGTCTTGGTGACAAATTTGGCAACTTTGGAACGAAAAATGAAATTTCTAGAAATTGCAGGAATGAAGACGATTTCTCAGTTGAATTGATATTGGTGATTATTTTTAAAAGATCTTTGCCTTGTCGGGAAACTTAAAATAAAACGAGAGGAGAAAATGGGTTAATTAGTAATTCGATATCTCTAATTATCATCTGTAGGTGCGGGTTACATTTTGCTATTTTTTTAGCCCTTTTTAAAATGAAGCTTCACTTTCTGTTATCCAGTTTATTTAACCCTTTCATGCATATGAGCTGATAAATGGTATTGCAGTTTTGATTCAATTTTATTTCCAAATTAGATATTATAAAATTATTCAAACTATTTTAATCCATCAAATATGTATTTAGCAACAGTAAAACACAAACATATTGTCTATGATTTTATGACATTTCGAAATAACCTCACTTTTGTGTAAGTGGGTGAAAAAGCAGAATTGAAGTGCAATTGAATCATTTTCAAAAAAAACGGAAAAAGAAAAAACCAAGTACTTTTTTATATATATATATATATATATATATATTCACGGAGTGTATACATACTTCTTTGTCGACGGACAATCATTTTTTCTCTTTTCAACAGTAACGTTTTTTGTTTCGATGCATACGAGCCCATATATGGTTCCGTAAAAAAATCATTATTTTTTTCAATAACTTATTGATAATCAAATAAAGCTATTTCCATCGTGAAACAATTTTTTTTTCTAACGCTTTATTAATTCATGTAGTAACCTTTTATTACACATTCGTAGGGCAGACTTTCCATAATAATGTATATAAAATAAAAAAAAGGAAAGTTCAGAAGGTGTTATTTGATTGTAGCTTGTGAATTACTTGATTAATCGGTTCATAGCATAACTTTACTGGGTACCAAAAAAAAACTTTCTAACATGAAACTGATGAATTGTAAGGAAGATTTCTAAGAAGTGAAGTTCGATTCTATGTTTCCTTTTTACCTGCTTGTGTTGAAAACTGAAGAATCCTCTTTGTACGGTACACAGATAAACTTCAAAGTGGCGCAATAATTTAATGCAATGTTTTTTTGTTAAACTACTACTCTTCAAATGATTTTAGTGACGTAAAAAATTTCACTTCCCTAATTGTATACATCTTTTTTCTCTCGCTAGTTCACGAACCTATAAAAATACATTAAAATTATTGAAAAATAAAAATATTGTTTTAATAATTTTTAAATTACTTATTTGAGAAGTTTTTTTCAGTATTTCAAATTGTTATTTAATTCTTAAAATACTTTTGTCGATTGATTTTGTGGATTTCAAGAAATTACTTTACTTTGGAAAATTTAACAGAAATGTACTTATTGATAAAGTTTAGATTTCTTATTCGAAATGCTTCCGAGATTAATACCCAAATTCCATCCATCATGTTTGTGAGCATGAAGCATGCTAAATCATAACTACAGTTCGCGGAATATCCTCTCAAGAGTGTGATTAAGATATCTGAGAAACTAATGCCTACCCAGATATCGCCCTTATCGTCTGAAGATGGTTCATAATTTCGATAGCCGTCCGATAATAAGTTTTGAAAAAGAGTATTAAACAATTGAAACCACGCATAAAATCTTCTTGAAATCCTTATATTGTAATCAATATTAGTCTATTAAACAAATCAAGTCAGATAGATCTTGTCATCGGTAACTTTGAGAGAAGTGATATATTAGTCTATCAAATTAAGCACATGAAACCAAAGATGGCTGCTATCCATAGAATCAGAATTGATACTATATATTTTGTAAGCAGACAAAGCAGGAATTGGATTATAAAAAATCCTAAAATTCACTCTGCCTTATTTTTTCCCATTTATTTATCTTCAATTTCTCGTGCAATCCTCAATAATAAACTATATGTCTTCTAATCTTACATATATCATAATGGGGTGTAATTTAGAGTTGTAATATAACCTTTTCATGTGCGTCATATGCATTAAATGTAGATATTCATCAAAAAATAGCTCCTACATAATCTAGAAACCGAATACTAACCAAGCCACATATTCCAAAACTACTACGACTCATAGAATTAGGCCTGACTTAATTCGATCAACAAGCAAAAATAGATGTTAACGCCCTGGCATAAGAGTAGAGCATCTTCCCAGTAATCTAGACGTCCTGGGTTCGAGTCCCTGTTCGGGTAGGGTTGCTCTTTATTTGTCCTATGATATGTTTGAATGTGCCCCTTTTTAAAAAGGGGTTGTAAAAAGAGTAAGCGAATGTGGTGCGTCAGTAGTTTTGTATGCGATGTCTTGATGAAATGTGTTGTCTACTTCTATAAGCCCCATGTGATACTTAGTGGTTCACTGGGAATTCTAAATATTCAAAAAAAAAAGGAAGGTAAAAATAGGGAAGTCTCAGTAATGATACTTTTAAAAAGAGTATAAAAGACATTACAAAATCAAACCTTAAAGTCCTATTAGCTCAACAAATCAAGTCACTTTATACCAAATCTTGTTTCATTCCATAACTTTAGACGATGTAATCTGTTTATTGAACCAAACAAAGCAGATCTCGGTTTGGATGCTTTCTTCAATAGACAGAAAAGAAAATACAGAGATAAACCTACATGATACGTTATTATTGTTCTCGTGTTCCGCTTTACAACGGGAAGAGGGGTGCAGTAGCTTTTGAGGGTACTTTGTACCCCTGAATATCCGAGGGCAGAAGTCTGATTTCCAGCTTACACACGTCCCAATTATTTTTTACGGGGCGGAATTCATTCATACATTTCATTCATTCATCCCCGTATTAGAGCTGGAACAGAGAGAGATCACATCTGAATCAGTACACCAAATGATATTACTCTTGACATGGATGACTTTGTGATCCCGAAGGATTTAATGTGCACCAGCCACCATCACACAGGGAGAGTTTTTGGCAAGTGGGTTCGAACTCGCAGCTCAAGTGATGCGAATCCAATGCCCCATCAACGAGGCTATCCCGATAATGGCTAGGCTATTAGACATGATACGTTAATCTATCAAATCAAACTGCATGAAACCAAAGATGCCAACTATCCATAGAATTGGAATTGATACTATTTGTTTAGTGAACAGACAAAGCGGATCTCAAAAGTAGAAACAAAAAACAGATAGCAAAAATACAAAACAAAGATATCGAAGAACAAAATTACTAAGAATTCGATTCGCTTATTCAACTTCTTTTTACAAAACCATTTTTCAAAGTTAAATTAACGATTTAATTCGTTGTGTTCCTCGTTAAGTATATTTTTTACGGTACTTCTGAAGTGGTGAAATGTAGCTTTCATTGAGAATGGGAATAGAAAAAAGCAGCCGTTTATCGTGTAAACATATGTTACTTTATTTCGGAATAATAGCTTTTGCTGGAGAGAATTTAAAAGATCCCTCTGTATATTGGAAAGGATATAAGGCGCTCGATTCCCAAATTGCCTCCTCCAGTTTTTTTTCCCTTCAATTTTTTCGTCGCTCACCCACTCAGCGGAACACGGATCGTCGTAAATCCTCGCTCCCCGAATATTGTTCGAAAAGAAACAAAGTTTTATTTCTTTAAAAAATGATAATAATAATAAGAGGCTCATCGATTCTTTTTCGGGGCCGCTTTTCTTGCGAACAAAATGAGACAAAATGCCGAGTTAAAATCGAGATTTTTCTTCCAAGGAAAGAGAAAGAGCGAGAGAGAGAATCATAAATGGGGAGAACCGTTTTTGCATCTTTTTCTTTCTTTTTTTTGACAAATGGCACTGCATGAAGCGACGACATCGTCTGAAAAATTGGCGACAGAAGTGAAGTGAGGAGAGCGAAACAAAAATGGCCTAAAATAAAACTGGAGTGCGTGCACGCGTTGAATGAAAAAAGAGACTTAAAGGAAAAAAAGAGAGAAGGTTAAGAAAAAAAATTATTTCCTAAGAATTGGCTTGAAGAAGAAAAAAGGATTGGTGCTGCCTCGTCTAAAAAAAGGAGTGATAAAGCTGCAGAATAAATTGAGGCATTTTCGGAAGTGTTTCAAGCTCAGTTCAATTTTGATCTCGGCTGGAATGGGAAAATAATAGCTCCTAACATCGCCCCTCCCCCCTCTTGGAAGACTTTCGCTCACCCGTATGGAAATAGTAAGAAAAGGCACAGTGAAAATTGGGTCTAAAAAGACGAATAGTTCTAAATGGATGTGCCTATCATTGAAGAAACCGGGCTCTCTTCCACGAAAAGGGGATTTCTCCAAGAAATAAATTTATTCGTTATTAATATCTTTTTGTAGGAAAAACTTGCATGAATAATATTATGTTTTCTTTTAAAGAATAAGGTTAATTTTTCAGAGAATTTAAAGCTTCTATAACCATTCCTTTATTTTATGTCTGTAAATCAATAAATCTCCTTTTAATTTATCCCTTTAAATCTCCTCTCTTTAATATCTCCCTTTTAATTTTTTGAATATCATAATATGGGAATTTTTTTATCATGCCCGAACACGATATTGTTTTGGGAATGAGGTTTTCTGGAGTCAACAAAAATCCATAAGCGAAAAAAAAAATGTTATTATCTGCACGAGCATCTAAAAAAATCAGCTTTTAACAACGCATTGTCATCGCATTTACAAGATCTCTGATTAAAAAAAATAAATGAATGACTACAGCAAATAACACCTAGAAAAATGTCATTTTGAGCACGTGATTATACGAAGTGAAATAAAAAGGAAACGGGATATTTTTTTAAACAATAAATGCGTGGAAGAGTTTTTTCATGATCGTTGGCATTACTAAAGTGACTCATTCGACGAAACAATGTAAATGACTAAAAATGTAATATAATTTGCGCTAGCACGTGGTGCTTGGCCGTTTAAGAAATGATGTTCTGACATGATACATTGAAATATGCATAGCAGATTTCATTTTAATCTTTTATTAAAAGGTTTTCTAACAAGGCGATTGCATGGCGATTCTTCAGGAGCAATAATTGAGATGGAACACGCCATGGCAAATCACGTTGAGAGCAGGAAAACCATAAAAGATTATGCAAATTTAGATGTTCTGCTTCAGATTTTTCCTGAATGTAAGGACAAACATGACACTAATAACAACAGAAGATTTATTTTATTAATTACCACGACGAGAGTTGTAATTGTTGACGCCATTGCACAGACCCCAACGAAGTAAAAACGATTTCTGAAAGAGTTTGAAGATACCAGATATGCTTTTGATATCTTTCACAGAGATGAAAATGAGCGCTTTGAGATACTCTTTTAAGTTTGTAGCTTTTTGTATAAATTAGAGATATAAAGGGATCTTTATTGGAACCAATGCGGGTAGTCTCTTCAAAACTTTCTCGCATACCCTAAATAAATTTGCCATGCCAGAGAACGCTTTACAATGCAATGGCGTGTAAGAATTATGAAATATCAACTTTGGGAGTGAATTTATTTTTACTGAATCTATTGTGTTATTTTTATCGAGTTTTTTGGTGGTTAGAATTTGGTACGTGGTAAATAGTAACCAAAAATGGAACTTAGGCTTTAGTCACATTTTTCTCAACCGATTGAAACAAAAATTTGACGCAAAACTGTATGTGTAATCTCAAAATACCAAATTTGATATATTTAAATCATTGCATTGTTAAATTATCACGTTTCATGTATCTGAAAGAACAGACCGACAGACGGTCATTCCGCAGATAGATTTGATTCAAAATTTGTCAGATGCTCATTCTATAGATGTTAAATCCTTGCACAGAATTTTATTTATCTTGTTCACTTGGTTTTATAATTATAGTGTTAATTTATATTCGAACAGTCAGACAGATGCACATCCTTTGAACAGATTTTGCTGAAAATCTGGCAGAAATATGAAGATTTAGAGTTAAGACCGTATATCAGATTAACTTGGATATCATTGCTACATTTTCCCTCTCTTTCATTTAGTGTAATTGACTCAGTACTCAAGATGTGTGTATTGCTCACTAGAGACGCTCGCCGAGATGAATTTGGAGAATAGAGATACTTGAGTCTATGTTTATTCAATAATCACCAGCTAAAGGGAGAATTAATCTTGAGAATGTTAATATATTATGTCAAAATGCTGTCAAATTTGATATTATAACGAACAACTGAAAATTAAATCAAATTTAACTAAGAACATTTAGAATAATTTTTACTTTTAGGAATACCGTTTAAAGTTGGCACTTGCTCTGAAACTATAATACTTAGTACAAAAAAGGCCTTTTTTTTCCCAAGTTAGAAACTTTTGACTTAAAAATGAGTGCCCGCACAAAATGTTTCTATGCGATTTTAGAAAAAAAAATTCACCAAAAAGCGAAAAAAAACCATTTTATTTTAAAATAGTTCCTTTTTTTGTAATCCTGTTTTGGTTTGAAGCTTCAAGCTGAAATTCGACTAAAAGAAGTAATTTCCGAAGAAGAAAAAAACAGTCCAGTTTCAAGAATAAGATATAAAAGATAGGTTAGCAATTATTTATCCTTTCATTCATTAAAAAAATTCTCAATTGAAAAAAAAGGCAAACGATTTTATGTCCAGAGTAACACAGGGGGATACAGGAAGAAGAAAAAAATCTCCCCTTCACTGGGGTGGGAGATTTTTTCGGTGCATGATTTGAATACTTATTTCTTTTCTTTTCTTTACAAGCGAGTTCAATTTCATTTCGAGAAGCTATTTGAGTCCAAGACTTGAAATTCCACATTCTGGAATGGGGAAGGGGAATAATAAATATTCTCCACCCCGTCTGTGGCCCTGAAAAGCAAAAGAGGGCGAGTCGCTGCAATAACCAATCAGACTTGCATCCAAAAGAAAGTAAGTGCTTCTTTGTCTTGAGATCAGAGAAATGGAAATCGTAGAGTTCATAGCAATACAAACGTATGTTCTGGTGTTACTAACTTACTTTGTACCAAGGATGGGCATCCGATTGCGATCAGCCGGTGGACCACCAAGACATTTCAGGACGACCCTTTTTACAAAGACCTAAGACGCACACATTAAAATAAACCAATTGTGATATTCTTGTGTTATTTATTTGGAAATCGTAATGCGGGAAAAACTGATAACATAAATATAATAATATCTTTTTCTGATATACAATATCTGTATCTGTAAATATATAATATATGTATCTCTTGAAGAAAACAAAGTTTTTCTTTTTGAAAAAAAAACATATTTTTAAAAGCTCTTAGTACAGAACCTACGAATAACATTTGGAATCTAATGGAAGTAGTAAAGTGTCATAATTTGGAAAAAGTTCCATATCATTTAGCACCCTTTTTTTT
>JAOUZG010010699.1:3547483-3560629 GCA_026289955.1 Argiope argentata
AATTTTCAGACAAATAATAGACAGAAAAACTATGCATAAATTTTATTGTTATATATATATATATAAATTTGTAGAAAAATGAAGCTACAGATATTTTTTATAAAATGTTTTGAATTTTTTTTTAAATACAACTTTTTTAAAAGTGAATTTTTGAAATTTTAAGAAAAATCTAAATAAAATTTATGCATAGTTTTTCTGTCTATTATTTGTCTGAAAATTGATGCACAAGTCACACAGGAGTTTATTTTGAGTATGTGCTTGAAATTTCAGATTAATAAGATAGGTAATTTCTTAAAAATTATGAGCATTAAATTCATTTTTTTTGAAAAATGACGTTAAAAAATTAAACAAAGTCACTCAAATTTAAAAAAATCAGAAGCCAAGGCACTGTCTTTGATAAGCTTAAACTGTAACATTTATTTTAAACTTTTTAATTCTCTTATCTTTTTCTTAATTAAAGAATTCGGCGGTTGTATATCTTTTGGCATACAGGCTGTAATGTTTGACCAAAATTGGCGACGTCTGTATTGGCAGTAAAGTGATATAACAGTAATTGTTGAAACACATGTGCCATGTGAGGAGGAGTACCATCTTGTGGGTGCAATGAGGAATCACATTTCAGCAACCGTCCTTTTTATGAACTTTTTTTTATTGAACCAATCAATTTTCGATTATCTTGAATGTACAGGGTGTCCCAGCAAGACCGGATAATCTCTGTAAAGCCAAATTCGTTCTTCAGAATACATAAAAAATGCCTATAAATCTGTCCCTCTACGACCCATAGTTTTCGAGAAATTGCATTACGTCATACCCGGTTTACGAAAAAATCCTTTTTCGAAACCTGAAGATCAGTACATACATGATTTTAAATAAGGTGTTTGAGATTTCCCCCTTGCATATGGTGACACGCATGCGCGAATTTTGGAGTTGTTGACTGTACGCGTTCTGGGTTCGTAGTATTTACTAAAGTAAACGCACTGTGGAGACGAACGGACTAAGTCCATTTCTGAAGTAACTGGGTCTCAATAAACCAATACCTTTACGTGGTCCCTTAAGAAGAAATCTAAAGGGTTCAGATTTGGAGATCTTGGTGGCCATGAAACAGGACCCTGATGAACAATCCAGAGGCTGAATAAAGTTTTTTTCGTGAACCGGATATGACGTCATGCATTTTCTGTCGCATTTTTCTCGAAAACTATGGGTCGTAGCGGTACAGTTCTTTGATCATTTTTTATGTATTATGATGAACGAATCTAGCTGTGCAGAGTTTATCCAGTCTTACTGGTACTCCCTGTATATCCTTCAAATATGAAGGTGTTACGTCGACTAGTTCTCCCAACACTGGCCCTCAAGCAAAGATACTTTAGTTTGATTCATTCTCTATAGTTGCTATATGTTTCATAAGCAGAGTTTATCTTTTCTTGTATAAAAAAGTTCCAGCAAAAGAGTCTTAAACGATTTCTATCTAATTTTTAATCATAACACTTCTTAAAAAATCTCACTGGTCAAGGAAATGGTGTTCTTAATACATGTCCATTAAAATGAAAGAGGAAAAAATGTATTTCATTTACAACGTGAGTTGATTTTCCTATCCTGCGTACCGTCGGCGTAGCTAGTTGTCGGAGCTTTCCCCTATTATCGGACCGAGTTTTAAAACAAATGGTTCGGGGTCGAGCTCCCCGTCCGCGTCCTCCTCCGTCAGGGCCCTTATCGCCCTCATTAAGAGCCCGACAGCTGACGCTCTCGAAAATGCACCATTCCTCATGGCTCTCTTCAATAGCTGCCTCCACCTGAGTATCAATGAATGGATGGAGCTTTTTTAATGATGGATCGAATTTCAGGGGAAAAAAATGCTGGAGGGAGCACTCTTGGGGAACTCCGTTCTGAATATTAACTCTGAAATTCGCTCATTTTTCAAAAAATTTTAATCTTCGGAGAAATGTGATTTTTTTCCCCTTTCTCCCCTACGTTTCTCCAATGAGGGTTGGTACTCGGTGAGTCCAGTAAAAAGATATGAGTGATATGAAATGAATAGAAGCATATTTGGTTAAGTGAAGTGATAGGAAAAGTGTGATCATTCATTTCATTTTACAGATTTACTAGAATTAAAGAGTTCCTAAACGGAATAGTGAATAGAAAAAAAAATCTCATTTGAAATCATGAATAATATTTTGGGTTTGATTCGTCTCTGATAGCATCATGCATTTTACTGCGAGCATTACGATTTTTACATCACTTAGTCTGTAAATATGTAAGAGAAAAAGGACTATTACCTTAAAAAAGTCAATGCTTCGAGATATCTTAATACATTAAATGAACTATAAATTTAAAGTACTTCATTACGTCAGTGGTAATTTAAAAAAAATGCTCGAAAATATTCCTATTTTTGGATTTTTGCATAAAAATTTAAAAGTATCTAAGATATCAAATTATATCAGTTAAATGGCAAAAGATTTTTAAAAATTGGAAACACATAAAACATAATAGGGACACAGTATAAATTTAAATATTAGGATTACCAAATTCGATATTGATAATCAAGAATCAGAACAATTGGCTATCAACTAAACTGTATTTTTTTGGAATTAAAATAATTGTTTATATTATTGTTGTGAATTTCTAATATTGATATCCACAAAAGATAGTACCATGATATAGAAAGATTTATAACGAATGATTCCAGGTAAATGAGTTTTGACCTTGACCATCATTTGGTAATTTTGATGACAAAAATGATGATTCTGGAAAATTAAATAGTTTTGGCTACCACTGGAAATCGATACCTAACGATTTTTTTATGTGCTTGGAAAAAGCTTATATATTCACGAGGGGCTGTTTCAGTCAATTCACCTCTTTAATTACTGGTTGTATTGCTGTTTTGTAACTAATGATTTGCTGTTTGCTGGTTATTGATTTCTGTAAATGCAGCTCTTCAACTGTGACTTTCTTTCCTGTGGTCTATGGTTTCTCGTAGAATAATTCTTCTTCACCTATTATCAAGACTAATAAAGTTCTTGTGACATAAAAGAACCAACAATTTAAGTGACATTACATTAATTTAATAACTTAAAATATTGTCATTTTGAAAATTTATTTATCGTATTAAAATATCATTGCATGAATGTATTAGTTAAAATCAGTTGTTTCTAAATAATTGAAAGTCGGATATTTGGAGTTCTGTCGTATCCTTCTATATATCTCAGTTTCCTTTATTTGTATCAGAAACTGAAATGAAATCAGTAAGAAATGTTAACTTTGAATAAATTTTTTCGTCCATACAGAGTAAAACGGGTATTTTGTTATTAAAATTTGAGTTTTATTTATTTTAATGCGAAGCACAAAAAGTGACAAATTTAAAACTAAGACGGCGTGAAACTGTAAAAAATTTACTTCGTCAGGGATGAAATTAACATATTTAGACATATCGCTTGTTTTCGTCGACGATTATAGCTTAACACTTCTTGATTTGAGACCATATACACTAGTAATGCAGCTTTGCCAAATGTAACTTTTTCTCTTTTAAAAGCTTCGATGTCACCTATATAAGAGAAAAACGAGAGAGGATAGCCTGATTGATACGGTGTTGAATAACATCCCTTGGGCTACACGTTCGAATCCACCAGCCGAAGATTCTCCGTGTGTAGGATGGCTGGTACACGTTAAATTTCCCGTGGTCTCAAAATTCTCCATGTAGAGAGTTATACTACTGGTGATACTGATTCAGAAGTGATAGTTCTCTGTTCCAGATCTAAATTACGATCTGGGAATGAATGAATGAAATGCATGAATAAAGTCCGACCCGTAAAAAGAGTTTGTAAACGTGTGCGTAGCTAAGTCGTACTCTCGAACTTAGTTGGCGCTCCTAGAAAACAAAAGACTCTCAACCTGCTTAAATAGCTGACAGACCTGTCAGCAGGTTTGAAAAGGTGTCATAAGTAACAATAACGAAAGAGCAAAGCCAAATTCAGCTTTGCTCTATTAAAACAAACTATTAGCCAACCAACCAATGAAACAACTCTTTAGTAATCGTCATGGAAGTTGTTTGTTTTATTCCAAAAATGCAATAAAAATTAGTGGTGGTTTATAAAGGATTTAATATTGCTAATCATTGTGAATATTCTTGATTGTGATTTATATTATTTCCGTGAGTTATATTGCTGCATATTGAGTCATGAGTATGTATATTTTTGGATAAATGCTTTAGAATGAGTGTGAATATTCTTGTCCAAATAAGAAAACTAAAATGTTTGCATAAAGAAATTGCAAATCTTTAAAAACCAAAGAGATTTTCAAAGAGATATTTGTTTATACAATTTCTACAAATATATGCAGTCATTACACAAATAAAGAATTTCCAATTTTATTATTAAAAGAATTGAGACAACGTTAGGTAATTTTCTCGCATACCAATATCCATCAAAAGCTGTAATAAACTCATTGATCGTTTAAAATAATTATTTTCAGAATTACTGAAATCTTCCTATCTACTATCATTCTTTGAAACATATTAATAGAATTAGTCAAGGAATTTATTTTTGGATAATTCTATTAGACACCTTCTTACGATGAGAAGGTAAAAAAGACAAAATATATAAGGGTGTTAAAAAGTTATTGTTTATACTAACGCCATTATTCAAAATTAATAAATATTATCTAATTATAAATAAGGCGTCCATAAATCCTAGCCTGACATATATTTTTGTAAACCGTTCAAGATATTTATATACTTGCACTTTGAAGAATGCCATAAGTATAAAACCATATTCCATTTTGTTTGACTCAATAAATAGGGAGATTACTTAAAAGTAATCCAGACATCACACCATTTTAATATCAAAAATCGATTTCTTGATTAAAAATAATTTCTTTTTATAGAAATTATAAAAGGGGTGAAAATGAAGGTGATAAAGTATAGAGGTTAATTATAGATATTTTATCACTACAAATATTGATAAATTCCTGTATCTTATTTTACCTGTTTGCTTAAGACTTCGTTAAGTTATGGATGCCTAAGATTTGAAACCAATTATTTTAAACTCTGCAGCAATAAAAAAATGAGCAATTTATCATTTTATTGAATAAACAAAACGCAGGTAATCTATTTCAATATATTTTCATAGTAATGAGAAACATTGGAATTCGGATCTTCAGCTTTATAGTAGAAATCTCCTTCTTCTGTAATTGATGATTTCGAAAACAGAGACGGAAGAAATTCGCCTGCATTTGTCATCATTTCGAGAAACAAACCATCCGCTCACTCAACCTTAAGAACCATCCCCGTTTTCCGATAGAGAGGAACAGTTTCCCAGATCTTCAGCAGTCCATCCGAAGTTTATTTATTCCATTTCCTATTATTTCTGTCGATGATGGAACGTCTGGCAAAGCGCGCGAAGCAAAGAAACGGCGGGAAACATTCCCTTGTCTGATTATATCAGATCCCAAGAAGCTCCATGGCCAATCAACGTCTGTTTTACATCAAGCAACCTCTCATGAGGAATAAAAAAAGTGGAAGAACGAACGGGAAAGGGGAGGTGGGGAGCAGAAGGAAAAAAATGGCAAATAGAATGGTGCGTGGGGTCAAAATCGAATTATACTTTCCCTATCTTTTCCCCACAAGAATCGATTTCCATCTAAAGCGGCCTAATAAAAAATAATCTAAAAGAGGAAAACGTTTTACCGTTTGTGGGCCTGCAGAAAGCGAGTCTGGATAACTTAGGATCGTCACATTTCCGGGACTGTAATTAAAATGAATAGTTGTTTTTTATCCCCTCCAAATGTACTTTGCAAGGCCACTTCGAACAGATTTTCCACACTGTGGTTGGCAGCATTTGTTTTTTTCCCCTCTTTCCATTCATTAGTGATGTGTACAAGAAGTTTTTAATGGCATTCTAATTGCGATGGAATGATTTTATGCTGTGATTTATGTTGGAGTGCGATTCTTATTGCTAAGCCTAAAGAGAAATAAAAACACAATGAAGTACATTTTGGTTCGAAATGTCTGCAGTTGATGTTAAAAAATGGTTTGCTTGATTGAGAGTGTTTTTTAATGGTTTATGGGTGGACAACTTAATGGGATCGAGTTAAGTTTGAAAGAGATAAGAAACTACAAGTTGACTTGATTATATAATTGTAGTTTCGAATACATGATGATTCTTTATTATTTGGCAGTTGGCAATTTTAAGTTTGTTTGATAGGAAGAACTTCGATATAGAAAATAATTTTTCATCGGGAAATTACACGCTACAGTTAAAAAAGATTTGGAAAATAAACCTATCTAAACTTCTTTTATTTGTCAAACGATAATAAATCATGAAGAAATATCGGTTTTTATCTTTTACTAAGATGGTATTTAATTTGACAAAACTTCATTTTGTGTAGAGCTTCTGAGAAAATCGCTCTAAAGTCAAATTAATGAACATTAAACAAATTTTTCATGTAAAATATAAAATAAATTTCCATTTCTAGTCGTTTTTTCGTTTACGGCATTGTAAATGAAAGGAATTTAATCCTCAGCACCGACTGTATCTACTAGATAATAATAAAAAATATGTTTGTGTATGTCATTAATCGTATCAAAATTTTATAATTCTAGGTAATATCAATTATTAAGTGTATAAATTTCGCTTCAGATTTGGTGATTCTATATCAAACGATCTATAAGTCGAATCGTTTAACTTAAAATTATCAAATTTGATTTTAAAAAAAGAGATTACAATGAAATCTGCTATGCATATTTCAATGTATCATATCAGAACATCATTTCTTGAACGGCCAAGCATCACGTGCTCGAGCAAGTTAAATTATATTTTTATTCATTTTAATTGTATCATCGAATTAGTCATTTTAGTACTGCAAACGATCCAAAAAAACTTTGTCTCGCATTTATTGTTTAAAAAAATATCACATTTTCTATTTATTTCATTTCATATAATCACGTGCTTAAAATGACATTTTTCTAGGTTTTATTTGCTGTAGCCATTAACTTGTTTTTTTTAATCCGAGCTTTTGTAAACACGATGGCATCGCATTATTAAAAGCTGACATGCTCGTGCAGATAATAAAATTTCAATTTTTCGTCTACGTTTTTTTATTATTTTTTTTCCGACTACGGTTTTTTTTTTTTCGCCAATGGATTTTTGTCTACCTCATTCTCAAAATAATATCATGTTCTGACATGATAAAAACTTTGGAAGAACCATAAAGTCTATGTCGGATCACTTAAAAAAAGTATTAATTATATTTTCAATAAATTTAAAAGTAAGACACATTTTAGTTACACGTTAAGACACATTATTACAATATGTGGTAATTTTGAAGTGGTATATAATGTGTGGTAATACTGTGCAAAAAGGATTAAAAAAAACTTTTTTTAAATTCCCCAAAATACCTGCTTAATATTTTCTAATTATTTGTTAACTAATTATTTCAGAATTCTGAAAATTTCTGGAATTTTTTTACAATGTATTTATTGTCGTAATGGCATTCAAATCATTTTTGGTTTTCGTGAGATATTTAATCATATGATTTTCCTCTATAGTTGAAAACTAAAGAAAAAGGAATTTGTTTGATATCTTTTTAGTTTATGAATGAAATAATGTATCAATGCTACGATAGTTAGGACACGTATGGATCGGACAGTCACGTTTTTAATAAATTCCATTGATCCCTAATGATCCCAAGGGTCTAATTATAAAGAACACATTTAATCTTAACATAACACATAATTTCATAATCTTTTGAGATGCATAATTTCAAAAAATAAAAAAAAATTTAATGATTATTTTACATTTATTAAAATTTTCAAAATGATTTCTTTTGGTCATCATTTAAAAAAATTTTCCAAAAATATCTTACTTTTTTCTAATTAAAATATAAATTTATTACCATTGTGTATTAAATAAGAACAAATAGAGATAAAAATAATATTCTTCGGTGCATCATTAACGGAAATAGGCTAATTATAATATAAATTTAACCGAGATTTACATAATTACCTACTAGCTAAGTTCATGACATTACAGATTAAAATCAGAAGTCGGCGTCCCGAAATTAATCTTTTGCATCTTACCTTTGATTAGTTTCTCTTTAATTTTCTTGGCCGATACCTTATCCTTGCGCTGAAAGCAGTTTTACGAAGGTTCACTCGTCAGATACTAGCACGCGTCTCCTAAATTAAGCACTGAAGTTCTAATCAAAACTTCTGTACCATTATTTAGTTTTAGGGAGGATTTTAATAACTTATCGCGGACATGAATATAAACGCATTCTAAGTTAGGCAAAGAAGTTGTTTGCCAAGGGTTTGAAAGGTTAGTTTTCAGTGATGAATGATTTGAAACTTTCCCATTTAAACTGCTTTAGGTTTTGAGATAAATTTCAAGATAACATTGGGGTAGCCACTTATTAACTTTATAAACAAAGGCACTCTCAAACTGGTGTTTTCAAACCATCGCATCCAATGCAAAAAGTTAAAAAGTTTTTCTTTTGAACATCAAAAAGTTGAAGCTGCATATTATCATATTGAAACATTAATCATCTTTTATTTGTGAAAAAAAATCACAAATGGCAACCAGGTTCCTTAGATAAATCATATCACTGACTCCCCCCCCTCGAAGACACAAGGATAAAGAAAACTGAATGACAGGACAAACACGACCGCAACATTGGAAAGAACTGAGGTTGAGTCCTAAAGCCTAGTTCAAACGACCTGTGAAATATCAGGCGGGTCACGCGTTCCCCCATTTTACCTCTCTTGCGGTTTCTTGAGGTCCTTTGAGGCCTGGCCACTTTACTGACAATTTGCGGGAAAACTTCGGATGCGTCCATAGACATCAAAGCACCCCAAGAAACCGCAAGAGGGGGAAAACGGGGGAACGCGTGGCTCTTCTGCAGATTTGACGGGTCGTAGGGAACGCCGCTTAAGAACCATCACCAGCCCTGCTACAACCCTTCCCGGAAGAGGTACTTCCCCCATCGATGGATGGGAGAGGCGATATCCCCACCTATTTGTATACTCACCAGGGTGGCAGGAACTAGCCACCATACCGGAATCATCTCATCCTCTTTTCGAGGTGCCCCCCCCCTTCCAGGGCAAGGTTCCTTGGGTAAAAATGATATATAACAAAAAAAAAGATTCTTATATGTTTAGAAGCTTTTTATAGTACTCAAAGTTTAATCACAATTGAGTGAAAAAATATGACTAATTAATAGCACGAATCGCAGGTATTTTACCCTAACCTAGGCGTTGCAACATTCATTAACGCGGTTAGTTCTGAAACTGACTTCAAGAGTAGTTGTTTGCCTTTATTGTGTAATGTGATAAGGGATCGAACTTTATGGAAATTTACTCGTATTTCTAGATCCAGGCTTCACCAAGTTATCAGACCTAGCATTTCCCAAATAAATATTTTGTGTCATGCTATAAAAATGTTTCAAAGTCAAAATCTTTGCAACAGTAGTATAAGCAAAATAAACTAATGACTTCCAAAACCAATGCAAAATTTTTTTCTCCTTCACATTTAGTTTATTGTTTGGTATTATAAGAAAAGTTTCTTTCAAATTACTGCCTTCGTTCTTTTGTGTCCAAAGGAAAATCTTCCTTCTTTACTGTCGAAAAGTTTATTATCCTCAGATAAAGCCAGAGGGAGAAATCTCATTGAAATTTCCTCGTATTTTCTCTAATTAATGCTTGTGTGTTATTAATCACATGCTTTTGACGAACAATACTTACGAAAGAGACTATTAACATATGACATTTGGTCTTCTTCATTTATTTTGTTGATTCATCTCTGCCTTAAATACCAGAAAACGATGTATATTTTGAAAACCTTTTCTAAGACCGATTAAAATCAAAAATTAATCCATAGCTTCAATAGTAGCCACAAAATCGTATGCCATATATTTTTTTCTCCCCTTTTTAGAAATATCACTTGAAATACAAACCGATGATCAATATCTTGAGGAATTTGGTTCCAAATCTACATGTACCTACATTTTACATGTTAAATCCATGCTCTAAATAATATTAATTTAACTCTCTTATTTTTGAAATTACCGTATTATCTTATATACGGATAACCATTTTTACAGGGAAAGCATTTTGCTAATACTTTGATAAAAGTCTACAAATTTGGCGTAAATACCAAATTTTACTATCCTAGTTCAAAGTGTTTTGGAGTTATAATGTTTGCATATGGATAGACATTATTCCAAAAAATGCTTTTTTAGGACTTAGAAGCATCTAATAAGTAAAGATTTGCTAAAATATCCAATTCGTTTCCTCTACCCCCCCAAAAGAAAGAAAACAACAACAGAGATCTCTGTATACTTCGTATATGAAATTAAAATTCTGTAATGATTAACACTGTATATTTTTTTTCTGAATTGTATTTTGTTTGTTTATGTTATTTCATAAAATAGACTATACCAGATTCGAGTTCAATTTGGTATTCGAAACTCGATTTGTATTTGGTCCTGAATTTCAAAATTCTGTTCTCTGTTTTGCCTATTAAAATTAAATTTCAAATTTTCTTCCCCTTGATTTGTGCATTTTTGAAATATCGGTTCACATACATGCGAGCAGATAATTGTCGTGTTGTTGGATTTAATCCAAAAGCTGGAGTCCAAAATTTTCAATTTTGATAAATCAAAATTTGATGTGACCGTATAATTTTTGTAATAAATTATATGACAACATTCATGTTTCTTATTTGTTGTATTTTTGAGTTTATATGTTCTTATATGAGCAATAGATTTTCTTGCAATTAGACATAGGTAGACTTATTAGAATTGAATTTAGACTTATGAGATAAAATTATCTCAAGATCACATATCAATTTCATCTTTTAAACGATTTGGTTTTGGAATCAACGTATTCAAATGCACATTCACAAACAGATATAATTTCAAAAAATCCTTTAAAAATGGGGAAGATTTTAAATAAGGAAACTCATTAAAGTATAGGTTAAGCACATTTGGAGATCGCAATATTTTTTCTTTCATTATTTGAACAGAAAAAAAGCACAAAAATGTCTTTTTCCTCTTTTAATTAATTTTTAAATGTTTCATTCTCCTTTCAAAATTCGTGAGAAGCCTTCAATAGAAATTTTCCTGATATCATCACGAATATCTGAAAATAATTTGATCTGTTCCTCTCTGTCTATCCTTCCTTCCTAATTAGTTGTATTTAACCTATCTCATCTTTCTTAAACATCTTACTTTTACTTAACTGAGAAATAATTTAATTATAAATCAAATAAATTATACATCAAAAAGTATGATACAGATTAGTTGCTCAACCAAGCACTAACATTTGTATCAAAAAGATATTTCAAAACTTTCTATCTCATCTCTGAAAATTCCCCATCATCAGAACGAAACTGAAATTGCTTATAACCACCAAAATTTTCCAACAGCTCCGGGCTCTCTTAAATATCACAGAAGATGACGAGAACCTCCCCAAGCACTTTTCAGGTCTTTGCAGATGCACTTTCGAGCATTCCTCCCCACCCCACTCCAATCGTATTCATACCCCTGGAAGGTCTTCACCCCCGCTTCTAAAGGGTAAAGACATTATCCGGCTTACTGCGTTCTCCCACCGGTTTCTTTCTCAGACCCCCCTCCTTTTCCGCGGGTCCTCCGGGACATGCACATAATTAATTGCTGCACCCCTCCCCGATGACGTCACCTCAGTTCCCATCATGATCATCGATGTCCACTTGAGTTCGTCGTCGCTAATGATCACTGGATCCGTGTACGCGGTAATTAAACAAAATGCGAGGCCCTCCCCACCACTTTTTTTTTTAATTTGATGACTGAAAGATTTGTTTCTGCTGAGAACGGAGCGGCGGGAATCATTTGCGGGCAGAAGGAAATTGAAAATTAATGAAAAGAAGACCGACTCTAAACGGTTGATCTGTCGGATTATCTCTGTGGATGGATGGATTTCCCTTTTTTTCCACAATTGAGTTCAGCAGGGACGGAGATGTTAATCATCGCAAGATTGTCCTGTGTTTGAATTATAGTATAGAAATGTTTTTAAAATTATGCCTTAGACATGGTAATTTCAAATTTTGATACTTCGCCCCCCCCCCGATTTTTAAGAAATGTCTCACATTTAAATAAAATAGGTAAATAAGATATCCGTGATCGTAGCAGTATTTATGTATAACAAAATGATTCAATCTAAGATTGTCTTTAAGTTTTGACTTAATTGATAAAAAAAAATAATTGCTCTAGACATTTTTGCAATCTTCTAAGTGTAGAATAAATGAATATAATACAGGGAATCAATGAATTTTAGAATTAAAATTTCTTTGAATGGAGTGGGTTGAAATGGTCCTTATGTCAGAGGCTATGAGTTTTGGAGCTGGGCTCATGTTAAAATCACCGAGAACAGATGTGAAATCACAAGTAAGAAGTTAAATTTGGGAAAAAAAGACGCTTATTCAAGCATTGGGATATACTGGTCAGGTATTCTTTCTATTTGACAACAGTTAAAATTAAAAGATCCGTCTCCAAACAGCCACCATCGTATGGTTTTAAAAATAAGTAAATTATTACTAGTCTGAACGAGACTTTGAATAGTCTAGGTTTATGATGTCAAACACTGCGAATTAACAAAGGCTATCTCCTATTTTGATTGTATACTCAGCTTGATATCCTCTTTCTCGCAATATACAAGAGATTTCGAATTAAAGTTCAGGAATAGCATTTTGATTAGTGATACAGAGGATAAAAAGGAAACTTGGAACCGATATTCCCTTTGCAAGTTTCCATGCCCCATTGACTGTGGGCGAGGTTTAGACTTCATCATCAATTTAACTTTTACCTGACCCACATACGTCACAGAATATGAATACTTTCAGTTTTGAAGAACTCTGAATGGAAGAATATTGTGTCTGTAGCAATATATTCAAAAGTAATTCAAAAGCTCAAATTTTATGCATCATTGTCTATTTTAAGTCCAATTACAATGTATGACTCATCTCTTTAAATAAAAAAATCGAAAGAATACTTATATATTTTAGTCTATATAGTAGCTACATATTTTAGTCAAAGCCCATAAGATAAGAAACTCCATGATAAACAATTGTCCTTATATATATATATATATATATATATATATATATATATATATATATATATATA
>JAOUZG010010699.1:3575489-3597835 GCA_026289955.1 Argiope argentata
CGCGAATACTCTCCACAAAGACTGATCATTCCTCATTTCATATAAAATTACAGAATGGACCGGGGACATACTGGTAATTCGAATTTTATTTTTTGAGTAAAAGCAGGAGTTTTTTGTTGTTTGTTTGCTTGTTTTGTTTTGTAAAATAATAAATATTAAAATGAAATCTGCTATGCATATTTCAATGCATCATGTCAGAACATCATTTCTTGAACGGCCAAGCACCACGTGCTCTTGCGAGTTAAATTATATTTTTATTTATATCAATCGTTTCATTGAATGAGTTACTTTAGTATTGCAAACGATCAAAAATAACTTTGTCTCGCATTCATTGTTTCAAAAATAATATCAAATTTCTTGTTTTATTTCATTTCATATAATCACGTGATCAAAATGACAATTTTCTAGGTTTTATTTGCTGTACTCATTAACATATTTTTTAATCAGAGTTTTTTTTTGTGAATGGGATGGCATCACGTTATTAAAAGCTGATATTTTGAGATGCTCGTGTAGATAATAAAATTTTTATTTTTATTTTTGTTGACGCCGTAAACCTCATCCCAAAAACAACATCGTGTTCTGACGTGATAATAAAGACATCCGAACATAGATTTGGGGGAAAAATTTTTCGATTGATTGAAATCAAAGTTAAATACAAAACTACAACTGTAGTCACACGATCACATAACAAATTTTATTCATTAAATTCAACGCGTTTTAGAGTTATCAAGTATATATGCATACGAAAATAATTCAATCCATCAAGAGGTAGCCTTGATGGACTTAAAGCCTAATTTGATGCTTCAAATGATAAATTTTTTATATTTCACCGAAAACTTCGTATTCGATATTTTGATGTATCTCCTAATTTGAATCTCTAAACTTGATAAAAATTCAATTTTTTGTATTATGTCTGTTTAGCTGTGGACACTGTAACTCAAAAACGTCTGATTTTGAAAAAAAATTTTGTCGATTTTTTGACAAATTTGTCGATTTTTATGAAACCTTGAGCTAAATCCATTTAGAGGTACTCTGTTTGCCAGATTGTACGAGTACAAGTGAATTCTATAACAGTAAAAGCGCAAAGAGCTAAGTGGATACTAATATTTAGAATTCAAAATGCATTTTTTTTCAAATTTTAAGTAAATAACAGGCTATCTGTTGGTTTATATTTCGCAACTGAATGGCCTAAATAAATGAAGTTTGATATGTTGCTATATGATTACAACTATGGTTCAGTCTAAAAGCTTCATAAGCCAGATAACATCCACCCAACAAGAGTAATTACTTTTGTATAGTGGCTATGTTATTCAGCTGCAAACCCTAACGTTGCGAGTTTGGTCCCGTCGGTCCTAGGGCTATCAGCTACAATTGTCATCCGAGACCTTGAAAAAGTAACTCTTGTACAGCTGTTGTGGGGCCCTCTACCGGCAGCAAACGTCGTCAGGGGCATTTGAAATAACAGCCAACATTCACACCAACAGCTCACACACGCTCACCATAAGCTTGGCGCAAATTGCATCGGTCGTCTCCCACCGACTCACAATTGGATGAGTATGTGGTGAAAGCCTTATATGTCAGATAACATCAAACGAACAAGAGTAATTACTTTTGTCTAGTGGCTACATTACTCGGTTATAAACCCTAATGTTGCGAGTTCGGTCCTTTCGATTCTCCATACCCTTAAACTACAGTTCCCTGTGTAATTGTGGAATCAATCGGTAGGGAGAAAATATGCTAAATACAAATTTTTAGAAATGATTCAGATTAATGCTAGTTTCAAGTCAAAAAACAATATTTGTAACTATCATTAACAAATTCCCATAACTATATTTTTCAATCCCGATTTAAAAAAAAAAAATTGAGACGACAAAGTGTCTGGGTAGCTCACGCTCATTTGCGATTTTCTTGTTCACTTGCTTTCGAACAAGTAAAAAATTCACTCTAACTTTTTTTCTTCAAATTTCTTGTATATAGCCCGTACCAAATTTCACCCGCCCAATTTCAACCACTTTAAACCTATCATATTCACAGGCAGTAATTCCAAAATTGTGTTTTTCGGATTCAGGAAAATCTTAAACGTAGATTCGGAAAAAAAATCTCGAGTTATCATAATTATTTTTTAATGATTATAACGATTTCTTTTTGTATACATAGTTCGTATGTGAGAAAGTGAAAAGATATATTGTCATTCATTGCCTTTTAATAAATGATTATTTAAGGCTTTCGTATTCTTGGTAAAGGATGTGAAAACCAGGCCGCTGTGGCCAGGAGGTATGGTCTCAGCTGGGGAGCCGAAAGTCTTGAAGTTCGAATCCGTTTCCACCGAAGAGCTGTCGTGTAAAGAGGATCTGTTGCACGTTGAATCCGTCAGTCAAATGTCCTCCAGCTGGTATAGTGCCGAAGTTTGGTGAGCATATGCCAGCTCAAGTGCTGCCCTCGTCATCTGACATCGATTTAAAACTACGAGGTCCTTCCCAAAATGGCAATAATGTTACTTTACAATGGGTGATAAAATAATTAAACTAACCTAAAGTAATTCCTTGTTAGTACTTATTTCTGTACAACTTAGCTTCCGACGACAGCATTCATTTTTATAACTAATCTGGTATTTAGGTCAAAATTTCTAATTAAAATGAATCTTAAAGAATAATTTAAAATTTCATAAACAGAAAACATCAGATCATTCGATGTAAACTTTAAAAAACTCCAACGGCACTTGCTTACTTTTATCTTTTTAGTTTTCTTTTACTTCAAGTTAAAAATGCTTTTGCATCGAACGACGGTGTGCGCCGGCTTGCTGGCACAGGGGTAGCGCGTCTGCCTCGTGTTCAGGAGGTCCCGGGTTCGAGTCCTGGTTCGGGCATGGTTGTTATTCTGTGTACTATCTGTGAGATGTGTGAATGTGCCCCCCTGTAAAAAGGGGTTGTGCAAGCGAATGAGATGAGTGTGTAGCAAAAGTCGTACTCTTGGCCCTAGTTGGCGCTACTCGAAACAAGAGACGCTTCACTCGGCTTAAATCTGCTGCTGGGTCCAGCAGCGAGCTTGTCCATAGGCAAGTGCCATTAGAACCAACCAACCAACCACGACGGTGTGTTTCTATATTCACAGTAGGAGTTTAAAGGGTAAATCAAACTTACAGAAAAAATCGTAACAATCGCGGAGGAGGGAAAAGAGAGCAAAAGGAGGAGGGAAAGCACGCGGGTGTTGTTCTTAAGCAATGTTCACACCGGGCCAAATACTGTGCGCACGCCTACCGAAGGAAAATCACGACCGCAATGGCAAATAGTTGTCCTGAAGTCATTTGAAATTGTCCCATTGAAGGTCATATGACCTTTCTGAAGTAGATGAGACATTCTATTGCATGCAATAGTTTGCCTCCTGTGAACACAGCTATAAGAAACAAAACCTAACTGTTAACGATTTCTGCCACTTTTTAAAATCAAGTATGTTAAAAAGGCGAAATAATAGTGGCACAACCCTGACGCTCTTTACTTTTTGCCAGGTCACTAATTGCTAATAGGAGAGAAGTAATTAAATTTTTTTTCTGGCGTCACTTTACGTCACTGATACAGATATAAGTTATTTTTATAATAGATGTAGGTACGAATGCAAGAAAGAGGCACTATAAGAGATTGTCTGCAAGTGAATTAAAAGAGAGATTGATAAGATCTACCATATAAAGTATACGACATTTATGTAATGGAACATAATTAACAATGCTAAAACTACAGAGTTTCTTAGATAACAACTTTATAAATCATACGCAGAATAACAGATAAAATTATAGCAAATAGGCACTATATCAGAGCTAGCTTTCGGAGTGTTCAAAAAGTTTGCCTTTCAAAGTGTCACAAGATCCACATATTGTTATTCATGTGGCTGTTTTCCTCGGTTGTTTTAAATGAATATTTTTCTAAAAATGAGTTGCATGTTTTACTATGCCCTTCCTATTTATTTTTTCATTTATAATGATTTTCTTCTTCTCCAAAGTGGCCTTCCACCGTACGGCGCCTCAAATATGAAGATGGGAAGTATCCGTTATCGTGTTTGGTTTTCGCTACCCAGGTGGGTATATAAATAGTGTGGGATTGACCGCTTATAGTACCTGTTTCCTACTGGAGGAGTTGTATCGGGGCTGGTGACTCAATCATAGTTTCCGCCTATGCCGTCGCCAAAGCTTTAATTGTGGATCGAGGTAACCAATGTGTGGTCCCAATCTTGCTGTTATTATTTATGGCACGTCATAGACAAGCCCCGTTTATACATCAGCAGATTTAAAGCCGAAGATAAGCGTCTCTTGTTTTACAAGTAGCGCCATCTAGGGCCAAGAATACGACTTAGCTACACACAGGCTACAACCTTTATTAGAGGGGGGGATTCCTTAATACATATTCATTCTTTCATCTCAGATCATTATTTAGATCTTTAACAGAGAACGACTACCAGTGACCCAGTATCCCCAATGGTATTACTCTCGACATGGAGGACTTTGCGACCACGACAGATTTAACGAGCGTTAGCCGCCACGCACTCGGGGAATCTTTGGGCGGTGAGTTTCGAACTCGCAATCTAAGGGGTACGAGTTCAACGTTCAGCCAACCAGGTTAACCCGGCTTGGATACCAATTCTTCTCCTTAGATTGTTTTGATAATCCCCTATTTTATTGACAAAAATACTCGTTTATATATGTCTAACCTATTCTTCAAGATTTTCTCATGATTTTAAAAGCATACTGTTTGTAAACAAACATTCAAATTTCCTTAATCGGTTAAATTTTTTTATCGCATTCGTTCATTAAAAAGAAAGCTTTAAAATGGGCAAATTTTTCTCACGTGTGCATATTCATAATGTCCAATCACTTTAACACAACCCTTTCGACTGATTTCCAATAACTCACATCCTCCCCCTTTTTACATGGAAATCCTTATTTCCCTTATAATAACAAGCTCTAAAAGAAATGAAAAAAAAAAGTTATTAGACGCCCACTTTCTTAAGTTATGGAGATAAAACGAGATATATTTCCACATTTGGGTATAACTCTTCGCATAATCGGCTTATGAGAACCATATTTTAAGCTTAAGCACCGCGAGGATTGAATCCAGCAGCCGCAAGACAATAACACGCAAGAGAAAAACGATCTCGTACAATGCCAAAAATGTGGTTCCTTCCCGGAAGATAAGGCATGCCTCTCGCAACCCCCCTCCCTCCTCCTCTTCCTGCGAACGCATTCCGGCATCAACCACGGCAATAAAGGAATCAAGCGCCCTCCCCTTTTCCCGCCAAATATTCCGACGGAGAATCTTGAACCAACGATCGAACTTTTACTTGGGAAGTGAGGGTTGGAGGTGGAGTGTGGGGGGGATGATAGAGGCTCGATTTTAATTCCCGTAAGATGCCGCTGAACGGGGAGAAGTGAAGCGAATATTCCTCCCCACCCCCGCCTTTTTTTTTGGTTCGTTATTCGTGGCAGGGAAGAGCTGAGGCACGCGACATTCGGAAAATATAAAAGGTGGGCACTTGTTCGCTCGAGATGGGGCAATATCTATCGGTAGCGGAGAAAGCAGGAAATGAGGATCGGGGTTGTTTTTGGATGGCAAGAATTGAGATATTTTATATGCATATGATACACATCCATCAACTACCCGAATTTGATTGCAATCGGATAATGATGGGAAAAATGAAAATTTCTTATGTTAAGTTATGTTTAAGAAATTGTAGTTGTATTGAGCGCTGAGCTATTTTCTCTACCAATATTTTTGAATCCACCCCAAAAAAGAAATAGGAAGGTTTAAACTCTTAAAAGACGCCCGTTAAAAAAATAAAATATTTAAATCATTAAAACGCTGATTTTTGTCTGATTTTGCTTAGCTTTGCTTAGCAAATCCTTTTTAGATAATATCAGGTCAAAAATGTTATATTCACTTGTGTCGTCTTTTTTTACTTCCTGGCATAGGAATGGTTCCAAACTGATTTCTGCGAACCCCCTGATGCAGATGGACAAATCTGAATGATCGAACTGCTGCAACAGCATCACTGGCAGGAACAGTGGTTAAATCCTAAGGGCCATCACCAGCCAAGGTACAACCCCTCTCTTGGGCAGTACCCCTTCCCTACCATTTCATATGCTAAGTCCTCCAGGAGGCATATGAAATATGTCATATCTAAACTCTCCTACTAGCCCGAAGACACGGTTTAAACCACTAGGGCTGAATGACCAGACCGCTGCAATGATAATACTGATGGGAGCTGTGGTTGAGTCCTAATGGCCATCACCGTGCATCGGTACAACCCTCCCCGTAGGTATTACGTCCCGTCATCGATGGGAGAAGTCCAACCCCCACCTATTAGTGTACCCTCCAGTGAGACGAGATCCAACCACCATACCGGAAGCATCACGTCCTCATTTCGAGGTGTCCTCCCGGGGGATATGAAATATATAAAAGAGAAACTATTGTAATCAGCAAAGGTTTGGACTTAGAGGTTTTCATGAATTTTTTCGTTTCAAATATTCCTAATTTCTAAAAATGCAATTTTAGAGTTATGTCCTTCTGTGCTCAACGAACACAATGAGTGGTTGAAAACGCTTTGAGCTAGAAAAGCGAATTCTGGTATGTAGTCTATAAGAAAGACAAAATATATAGAAGGAAAGTCTCTCTGTCTGTCGATCCGTGAGAATGCTAACAAGATGACTTAAATAAGCAAAAAAACTGTGTAGATAAAATTTGGTATATAAATTCTTCCTTTTCATTTTGAAGTACTTTCGAATTAAAATAATACAGAATAAAGACAAATAAATATTTCTAATCTGTTTTGCCTTCCACCAACTGGTGTAGAAAATTTAATGCTTGTATAAATTTTTGATCAATTATTCATAGTTTCTGTAATTGTCAGGTTGGCGTAATTGGTTGGTAGGGTGTTAGATTCGCATCCCTTGGGCTGTGAGTTCAAACCTGCCAACCAAAGATTCCTCGATTGTGATGGAAGCTAAATCTGTTGACGTCACAAAGTTCTCTATGTGAAGAGTAATATCTCTGGGGGTACTGGGTCAGAGGTGATCGTTCTCTGTTTCGGATCTGAATTACGATCCATGGATGAATAAGTGAAATGCATGAAAGAAGGCCGTCCCGTAAAAAGATTTTGTGACATATGTGAACTAGAAGTTAGACTTCTTCCCTTCTGATGATCAGGTGTCATACCCTCAGAAACTACTGCACCCTTTCTTCTGTAGTAAAGTGGAACATGAGAACAACAGCAATTGTAAATATTTAATAAAAAGTAGCTAAAATCAAACTTTTCCTAATTACCTAAGCAGGAATTGATTTAAAATTTTTTTTCATGTTACTTGTTTTACTATATAAACAAACAACTCTTACGTGAAATAAACGAATAAACAATTACGTGAAGTAAAGAAATAAATAAACTCTTACGTGAAATAAATAAACAAACAAACTCTTACGTGAAATAAATAAACAAACAAACTCTTACGTGAAAATAAAAATCTAAATTCCCTTGGAATTTATGGCTTAATCCAAGATCTACTATTTTATATGGAAGGGGTAAAAGTAAAACCATTTTAGAAGTTTCGAGTTGAGTATTCCGAGTGGTTAATAATGAATTGAATTGAAATTTTGAAGCATCCTTTCCTTAGAAATCATCTGGTACCTGAGTGACTATTTCTTGAAAAATTTGATAGTCCAAATTACAACAATCTACCCTGTTAACGTTAGAAAGATATTTCTATTATTACCGCATTTTATAGATAATTAGTTTTTACCCGCAATTTCGTAGGCATGGAAAAGCACAAAACTAACCTAAAACCAATTTATTTACAGTGCGTACTTGAAATAAAGAAAAATTACAAATCAAGTCCGTATTTCTTTAAAATGAAATCTCGATCGAGATTGTGATAGCTACAATTGTATTATGCATATCTATATATTTTAAACTTTTAATTAAAATGAAAACACAGTTGTCAACAATTACAACACACTACACATGCTTGGATATTCGAAACTCAATTGGGGCAACGCAAATGCATGAATTTTCTAATCCAGTTGGGGTAACGCAATGTAGATTAGAATTTTTTTTATTTTCTTTATTCTGTTTTATTTTATTTCAAAGGTACTTCAAAATGATTCGGAAAAATTGATTATTTATGTTTAATCTTAAACTCCTCAAACAATTAAGAAAACAAACAGAATCATTTGAAATAATCGGTTAAAAATATGTTAAGCTTAGCCTCATTAAAGTGGGAATAAAACAGACTGATGACTTGCTAATTTGGAGGTGGAGAAATGAAGAATTTAGTCAGGAAGTTATGAAAAGTGTCATTTTTATTATTTTCCTCGCAATGTTTGTTTTTTCTCTCTATAAGAACCTTCCTTGTGCATTAACGAAAATATTATAAAAAATTAGCCGAATTGGTCGCACCGTTCTCAAGTTTTGCGCTTAGCAACACATTTGGAGATTCATTTTTGTTATATAGATATGTCAACCATGTTAAAAAAAATACATACTTCGAAACTTCTCAAATTGAGGACAATTCTCCAGTTTTCATCCTTTCGAGAGACTTTTTAGAGACAAATGAATCAAGAATTTTTTCTCTTTCATTTTCCGAATAATTAATCGTAACCGTAGCATATAATTACTCCCTTCGGCAATTTGAGACATCATTTTCAGCGTCTCATTTTTATTTCTTCTTTATTCGGATAATGAGTCGAAAAGGAAATTTTTTTCTTATCATCTTTTCAACAGAAGATATTTTGTTCAGACTTGAAAAGAAATTAAATATGACTTTTATCTGCTTGCGTGGTAAGGAAAAAAAAGGGGGAATGAGAAAAAGGCGATAAAAATATTCCACATTCACGCGGAAAACGCTTTTAAAGCTTTTACATTTACATTTGTTTAGCAGAGAATAAAATCTAAGTATATATTTATGTTTGAAGTATTTAAATAAAATATCGATTTTTTCAAGTTTTAAATTATCGTCTGCTAAAATAGATGAAACTTCTTCTTTCGAAAATAAAAATGTTATTCCAATGATGATTGGATTATTGAAATATCCTATTTATTTTAGTTCTTAGAGTTTTCTCGTGGGTATTCTCATTTTTTAAAAATAGCAAGTAAATTCCATTAGAGAGAAAGAATTTAGAAAAATTTTAAATATATGCATCATGAAATGATTTCAGAATCCAAATCGAATAAGAATCGTTGCCATTTGCAAGAAAGCGGAAAGGATTTATTCATTCAGCGTGAATATTTTTATAGTTGCCGTGTTTTTTTGGGAACACAAAAAAATGTATTAGATACGCATGTAGTAGATATGCATTATTCTTTTTTTCTTCTTTTAGTGGAATTATTATTACAAGTTTTTCTGGTCATTATTTTCCCTCTTTTTACTCCTTTTCATACATAGAACAAAGAGTGAAAAACCTCAGCAATCTTCAAAAAAATTCCAACAGGATATTTTGATGAATCTCTACCTTTTAGACCTAACCGAGTCCAAACAAATATATTTCTGGAAAATATCCGTCTGAGGCAAAAATAACTGAAAAAATAATAGATTGCTTTAGGTTAGATTACGGTTAAAATTTGATATACGGTCTTTACTCCAAATTTCCGATTTTTATCAAATGTTGAGTAAAATCCGTTCACAGAAAGTTTGTTTGTTTGGATGTTCAAATGTAATTTAATACAATAACTGCAAAACGAAGAGAGCTAGATGAATAAAATTCTGCATGTATGTTTGACATCTATCGCATTTGAACCGTATTCAATGAGGGACTGTTCGAACGTCGATTTGTGCTTTCAAGAACATGTTGTGGTTGTTACTTGTGCCACTTTTTCAACCCCGCTGACAGGCCTGACATCGAATTAAACCGATTGAAGGTCTCTCGTTTTTCAGGAGCGACAACTAGCGCTATGAGTATGACTTAGCTACACACACTTCACAACCCTTTTTATGGGGTAGACGTCATTTATGAATTTTCATTCATTCATCCAAAGATCGTAACTTAAATCAGGACAGAGAACGATCAACTCTGACCCAGTATCCCCAGTGGTGTTACTCACGACATGGAGGACTCTGCGACAGATTTAATGAGCGCCAGCTACTACAGACTCGGGAAATCTTCGGATGGCGCGATTCGAACTCGCAACCTAAGGAAAAAGTGTCCAATGCTCTAACAACCAGGCTATCCAGGTCCTCAAAAAACATGTAAACGCAGTAACTCAAAAGCGCAGTCAGTTACTTGAATATATCAAATGTAGAATTTTGTGACTGCAAGTGCGATTTTGTGTCCTTTTTTTGAATTGGTGTAAAAACGCATCTAATGTGCAAATTAAATTTTCGGATATTATCAACCGCATACTATTATCAATTGCTAAATAATTCTCCAATGATGACACTATATATTGAGTAAAAATGTTGCATTCACCCCCCCCCAAATAACATTTCGAAACTATTGTATGCCATTGCCATGTAAGGTCTTCTCTTGTATAACAAGCTCATTAAAGATTAAGCGAGAAAAGTTTAGGGCGACCACTCCTGCTAGCTTAGTGTAAGAAGAATGGCAAAATAAAGATGGACGAAGAAGTAAGTGTACTAAGGATTTTTCATACCAAATTTCTAAATAGAGAATACGAAAAATAGTAGGTGTGAACATTGTTCAGATAGATCATAGCTTTGATCTTTAAAATATATGGAACAGGGGAAAAACATTCTTAGATTTGGGAAATAGCAGTTACCAATGAAATATTGGTTCTAATCAGGCTTAGAACCAATATTCATTGGTTTAACCAATTCCACGAGTTAATAATTTATTATAAAAGGAAAGATTAGCACTTGTTATTTATCAACAAGACCAAGAGCTCATGAAGTCGAAGTTTCTCTTAGCTTTTATACGAGGAATTGTGTCGCGGTGAAGAGACCTTGGTTTTCAGAACACGCAAGGCTCCAGATTCCGAAACCGTCATGTAAGCGGGTCTGCTGCAATTAAATACGTCGGGGCCAAATGTCATCCTGCTGATATAGTGTGGAAATGTGGAGGCTAGTGGGCTAGATCAGGTATCGTCCTCTTCATCTGACTGTGGCTCAAAATTACGAGGCCAGTTTCAAAATAGTCCTAGTTACTTTAAAACGGGATGCTAAATTAACGAAAATAAATCTGTATGAGGAAGTAAGAGGCTTTCCTGGAAGACTTTTTAAGGTATCTGGCCCATAAATGTGTATCTCTAGGAAAATTTTTTTTCCAAAATTAAAACTACAGTATTGTACATTGTTATGATGAATAGTTGACTGCATGGTTATGAATCATCCGGTTGAGCGAAGGGAATTAATTACACAGACAGAAATGTTGCCAAATTTTCTACAATTACAATTTTTTTTGCAATTTTTTGCAATTGCTTATTTATAAACTGTAACAAATATGTGGAGGCAACTAAACAACAATCTTCTTAAAATCTAAGCCAAGATCAGTTTTACAGTACTTCTTCATTTCCAATTCTAAGGAATGCATAGAACCATGCAAAATAACTCTTATTTGCTCTGTTTTTTTATATGTATCTCCAACGAATAAAAGTTTTTTTTTAAAAAAATTGTTGTTTAAAGGCCAAATTTTTTCTGACATTTGATTTGCTACTTTTGTGTCCGAATGCTGAATCTTTCATTGACTGTTTCATGTCACGAACTTCTTAGGCCAAATTAAGTATTTCCGCTCTTGCATTTTGCAGGTCCTAGATTTTGTAATTTTTTTCTTTCTCTTTTTTCCGCACAAACGTAGAACACACGGGAAATAAGAAAGAACATACTTTAGATGCAGGAAAATTCAGAGCAATATCGTGCAGATATGATTCTCAGTCTGTAGGATCCCCCCTTTAAGGGGAAAGAAAGGGGAGGTCCATATTAAATGGAATGAAAAAAGAAATGACATATGGAAGGGAAAGGTGGAAAGAAGAAAACTTGAAAGAAACAAAAAGTTCTTAAAAAAGAAGCATATTAATGAAGACAAAATAAAAAAAGACCATATAATACATCCTTTTAATTTTTATTTCTAATAAACGTAATTATTTCAAAATTCTTTCAAAATCCACAATTATATAATTTCTTCTTTTGATTTGTTAATTCATATGCTGATAATATTTTTTGTATTATGCCATTTGATACAACAACAAGAGTTTTTAAAACAATGCATTGGTTTTTCTGAAAATAATATATTAAGTACTTTAAAGATTGTCCTCTATATTCGACAGTAGACCGCTCAGTTAAATTGGAACTAAGAAAGAAGATACAAAATTGATCAATTTTAAAGCTAACAATTTGTCTCATATAATTTCTCTCATTTAAAGGTATTGATTAGATAATAAGATTATAAGATTAAGTCTATTATCTTATTATTTTGTAATGTTTTTCTCCAGCTCAAATAATTTTGTTTTTTTAATTCATAATAATAAACATATATAAAAAGGATTTAAATGAAACCTGCTATGTATATTTCAATGTATCTTGTGAGAACATCCTTTCTTGAACGGCCAAGCATCACGTGCTCGTGCGAGTTAATTTATATTTTCATTCATTTTAACTGTTTCATTGAATCAGTCACTTTAGTATTGCAAACGATCCTAAAAAACTTTGTCTCGCATTGATTGTTAAAAAAAATGTCACATTTCCTACTTATTTCATTTCTTATAATCATGTGCTCAAAATAACATTTTTCTAGGTTTTTTTTACTGTAATTAACTTAATTTTTTTATCAGAGCTTTAGTAAATGCAATGACAAAACGTTATTAAAAGCTGATATTTTGAGATGCTCGTGCAGATAATAATTTTCGCCAATTTTTCGCTTACGAATTTTTGTTGACGCCACAAACTTCATTCCTAAATTAACATCATGTTCTGGCATGATAATAAAAAAGACGCATTGTAACAAATCCCAATATAGACTTCAAATATAATACAAAATATAAGATACTATATCGCTTCGGATTTCCCATACTAAAGTTAATATTGAATTTTTTTCAATTTCGAATGAATGTAAGTAAATGACATATACTATAAATCACTGTCTCCTAATAATAATAAAAAAATTGTGCGTTGTCGTTCTATAGAACAGGTTGTTTGATCTACAGCCAAACAATTTGGCACAGATGTGCAAAAAATATACCGCTCGCAGCGATCCCAGTTAAAATTTTAAGAATTTTAATTAATAAAATTAAGCCAGATTGAACTTTTTCTTTTATCACGATTCATTTTCGAAAGAAAAAACTAATTTTGACACCAATTTAAAATATAATAAAACTTTCTTTTAAATTATATATTTTTAGTAATTGTTACAATTTTTCCTAAAAACCCTTAATAACTAATTTCTGCAATAAAACTTAAAACGCTTTCATTATTTCATCTAATATTTAGTTTCGTGATTTTTTTATTCATTGTTAAGAGTCAAAAAAAATTCTATTTATTTCTGCTTAGTTTTTTATGGGATTACGTTAGTTCAAAAGACAAAGAGGAGTTTAAAACACACTACATTCTGTTTTTTATATGCTCTATGGTATTACTGGACACGCATTTATTATAAAGATGAATATAATATCTATAATGCAAATAGTGACATTAGTAATGAATAATTGTTGTCTTGTTAGTTACTTATATTTGACTCTTAAAAACAATTTTTGAAGGAGTTATGAAATTAACAGACATAAATAATAACAAATTTTCTATGAGTACCCATCAGTCGCTAAAGATTTCACGTACGCTATAAAATTGTGATAAACCTACTATTAAAGTTCACTTTTGAATTATGTTCGAATTAAGATTTCGGCATTGAGTTTTGATTTTTAAAAAATGTGATCAGCCGAAATAAATGTTGTTGTACACCCGTAGATTTTAACAGAATAACATTCATAGATTTACATTGGATATTAATTTTTTGGCTGCATTTCTACATTTCGTTATGTTTGATAAAACAAGCATAAATACATTTTTACTAAAACTTATGCTTACACTCATTGCCCACTCCACACGTAAGTTTGATGTCAAATTTACTCCCACCAATATACAACTTACTCGCAGTAACACATAAACATTTCATACCATGTAGGATTTAGCATTAGAGAGCTTGTAGAGCATGAAGATTTATTCCTCACATATCATGTATATTTAAGTATAAGTCATGATGTTGTTTCTAATGACACTTGTCATGGACAATCTCGCTAAGGTAGTCAGCGATTGAAGCCTAATCAGCGTCTCTTGTTTTGTAGTAGCACCAACTGGGGACAAGAGTGCGACTTTTTGCTATTCACTCATCACATTCGCCTGCACAGCCCCTTTTTATAGGAGGCCCATTCACACACCTTACAGGTAGAACACAGAAGAACAACCATGTCCGAATTGGGGCATCCATATCACGTGGAAGATGGCTATCCCTAGGCCAAAATGCCGGCAGGGTAAGTTACATTTTAATCGAATGTCTATCTTTTAATTTCTCTTGTTAACACTTTTTTAAGTCATCGTCAGCAACTTTATAAGACCTGGTGGGTGATAAATTCCACCCAAATATTTTGAATAAAAAAAAACAATATTTTTTATCTAGTGTTTATCTATCCTATATCTAGTGTTTTTTAATTTTTTGATTATACTTGACTTTTATACTTGGATTTTTCATTTCTCCATTTTCAAATCGGTGGTTTACTTAAATATATTTAACACTGTGCATTTTTCACATATATTTTTTGTATTTTAATTTTGAAACCTTCTGCTTTTACATTTTGACATTTGTGTTTTATTGTCTGTTGTAATTTACCATTTTCTTGGCACAGCATGGACAAACATGGCTCTTGGAGCAGAAAAAAAACCAAACCAAAAGAAACAACCAACTTACGATCATGGCGACAGCAGTAAATACATATTTTATGAGTACATTATATCACTATAAAATAACTTCAATGTTTTTACTTTAAAAAATGATTAACAAACTAATTGTAAAATATTATCAGACTACAATGCGGTTGAAGATTTATGATGTTTCAATCTCTATTTATATACTTTTTTAATATGATGTGAAAATTCCAACTAAATTATCCTGGAACAAATAAGCTTTCATCACTTTTTTTCTAGTTTGTTATGGCACCCACAGGATCTCTGTCTAGACATTCTGTGCTTAAAATTGTGTAAAAAGATCATTGTCTCCTTCTTTCTATTTTACTTTTAATTATGTCTCTCCAGTGACAAAATAAACGATGTCTTTATTAATGAAATGTTCTTTTTACTTTCTTTGAAAACTACACAAAGAAAAAGTATTAATTATGAAAGTAAATATATCAGTTTCAAAGTTTTGATGTATTGTCTTGTTTCATATTTCACCGAACTCGGAAAAATAAAAAGAATACTTTTGGAATATCGTTTGCCTGTTTGCTCGATAAATCACAAAAGCTGGATATGTTAAATGACACTTAAAATATTTGATTTGTTATCTTTGCAACAAAATTAAAAATATGTATCGAATTTTGGGTACTTTTCCGTTAGACGGGTGCAAGCGAAAAATCGCCAAATAGTGTAGAATTTCGCCAAATTTCTTTGGTGATTTTCGTTTGCACCCGGCTAACGAAAAAGTACCGAATTTTGTACAGATTTCAATAAGTTAAAGCTTTTAAGTCTGTCCTTCTTTTCACTCTATTATAGTTAAGAAATGCAACAGGATGATTCGATGAAATTTAGAACATGATTTTAACATCGAAATTACAATTTTGAGTTCAATTTAGAATTAAGATATTCTGAATTAAACTTTATACCTATTAGTTTTCCAATATAAACTTTATACCTATTAGTTTGAAGTTACATATATTAAAAAAAACTTGAACACTTAAATTTTTACTCACATTATATTATGTGAGTACAAATCTATTTATGGATTTATTCACGAAATTGAAGATATACCAAAATTTAGAACAAATTTACTAAACGGGTACATTGTTCATCTCTTTGTATATCATGCATACGATAATTCAAAAACTTAGTGAAACAGATAAAAGAATTACTTTGTATTTTTTTAATAAAAAAAAACTGCTGGTATCTCTCAAAAACAAAAATTCTTCCGTGGAAAGAAGTACTCTATGAGATGAAGTTAAACTCAAAATATGCCATAGAAGGAAAATATTCTTTATAACCCGAGTTAAGAATCCATCTACGGGCATACAAATGAATCTTGTAAATTTCTTAATGAGTTTTATTTCACTAATACAAAACTATTTCTTTACACAATTCGAAATTCTAACTCGCGAAAACCATGGCTGATTTTGGAAATTTTCCCTTTTTACTTTCAACTAATTTTCTACAACTTCAAATACAATTTTAAAGAAAGAGAATAATATTTTTTTTAATGAATTCACACATGACTGACATTTTCTTAAAATAAATTCATCCGCATAGTTTCCATGAAGGAGACTTGTACTTGCGAAATCACCTTCATTCATCAGATATGACGACATACATAATTGGAAGAAGAGTGTCTGCATTAACGAGAAAGTGATAATTGGATTAAAACTTTCGATTAACGTGCTGCGGACTGATTACTTCGCCTTCCTTGGGGGGGGGGAGACGAAGTGAATGGAGGCAACCCCCTCCATTTCGCGGTTATTTAACTTCCCCCCTACTCTTTTTCAAAGGGAGCGCGCGCCGAGGGATCCTAATAAAGTTCGGGATGAACTACTCCTTTGTATTCATCCGCTTGCAAAGGACTCGTTAGCAAACAACTGCCACTTTTGGAAACCAGAGGGCGCGCATACAAATTAAATGGGCACACGTGCTGTAAAGTATCTAATGAGAACACTTTTCTTTTTTCTCTTAAATACGAAATATGCATGAAATGGTGTATTTGCCTCCCGATTTTGTCAAAAACTTAAGAAATCTAACATGTTTTTTGCTTAGTTTCGTAGAATTAGAAGATAACTAAATGATAATGGCGCAGAATGAGCCGAGATTGAAAAATTAGATTAATAAAGGTCTCATATTTTTTCTGCTCATCTGATGGGCTTGAAGTTCTACATAGGTTTACAATTTCAGTACACACAGTCATTTCGTTTATATTGCGTCTTGTGTCTTTGTTACCAGTTTCATATTCACATCGCAGACAGTTAAAAATCAGGTTATCATTTGGCAGATTTAACTTAGTATGAAATTGTGAGCTACAATTTTTATATAAAGATCAAAAATTAGAATTCTCCCATAATGCAAGTACGAATAAACAGTTGAAGAGACTGTAAAGTTTTAAATGGATTTCACCATGAATTTGAGAGACATTTTTAATGGGTGTAGACTGCATACCTATTTCATCTTTTTGATTTAATGCGTCTTTGATTTATCATGTGGACCGACCAAATTGCATAGATCCAAAAATATTTCTTTTGCACTCGAGGCAGGTATAAAACGCATGGATTCACCGAAAACTTCAGGTCAAACTTTTCGGAATAACACTGTAGTTTCCATCCATATACTTCGCCTATAAGAAAGTATGAAATGAAATTTTAGTTATTGCTTCTGTTTACTCTTTTTTTTTTTTGAAAATTACTCTTTTTTTAGTTATTGCTTCTGCTTACTCATTTATTTATTTATTTTTGCAAAATACATTTTTTAGTTATTGCTTTTGTTTACCCATTCCAAACTTTTTATGCCAAATACATTGCAAAATACATTCGGCGTCCTGGCACAGAGGTAGCGCGTCTTCCTCGTGATCTGCGCGTCCCGGGTTCGAGTCCTGGTTAGGGTTGTTCTTTCGTATACTGTTCTGTGAAAAGAGGCTGTGAATGTGATGAGTGTGTAGCTAAGTTGTAGTTTTCGCTCTCTAGTTGGCGCTACTTCTAAAACAAGAGACGCTCATTCGGCTTTAAATTGCTGACAGATGCCAGCACACTTTTCCTTGGCAAGTGCTGTTAGTAACAACAACAGATTCTACACTAACATTTTTCAGAACTTCGATCTCGGTTATTCCAATTTTTTTTAATAAGTTCTGATCTATATTCTTTGTTATTAAGTTAAAGTATTTAATGTTCTACTACAATCTTTGATGAATATAAGCTATGAATTATGCTTATTACTTTCTTTTGAGAGTTCTTTAACGCCAAAACGTTAATTTCTAAAAACTAAATAATCATAAATAAATGGGTAAAATTGATAACTAAATTTTGCAAAAACTGCTATAGAACCTTTTATTAAAATAATAATAAGTAAAGCTTTTATTTTAATTCCTTCTTATATTTATTCATTAATTTAGGTACTTACGCATTAGACCGTCCAACTTTATTGCCAAATTTGTAGTCGTCGCCAATAAGTTATTAAATCGCCAATTATAGCAATCCGGCAATGGTGTAATCCGTTGATCTTTATCGCCAAAATTTAAATCTGTAGCCAATGAGTTCCTAAACCGTTGGCGAAGACGGTCTAATACGTAAGTACCTTAATTTACAATTAAATATTAGAAATATTATTGAATAATTGAACATGTTTTTCACAAATTCGCTTCAAACTGGCGCCGCACACTCGATATCAAAATTAGGTTAAATGAATTCACTAAGTCTAGAAATGAGGCGTCGGCAGTCCTGGCATAGGAGTGGCGAGTCTTCCTTGAAAGCTGGACATCACGGGTTCGAGTCCCGGTTCGGGCATGGTTGTTCTTCTGTGTTCTGTCTGACAGGTTTATGAATGCTCCCCACTATAAAAAAGGGGCCATGCAAGCGACTGTGAGGAGTGAATAACTGAGTCGCACTCTTGGCCATAGTTGGCGCTACTTCAGAAACAAGAGACTCTCCTTTCGGCTTAAAACTCACTGATACCTCGGCGAAGCTTGTCCAGGTAAGGGCCACTAATAACAACAGAAATCATTTTTTTAACACTCTGTTAGTTGTTTTTTCCCCAAACTAAAGTGGTTGCGCTGTATCTGCAAGATACACCATAACATGATGTTAATAAAGGTAAACAATATAGCTTTGTAATAGAAAAACATAGCTATGTTAACCCTATTTAAAATATACACAAAAATATAGTAATTTTTCCCCCCAGACAAATAAGAAGTATAGCAAAAAATAAATTTCCTTCAGATTTAGCCTCATTTAGTTAAGGAAAAAAGAAGCAATCAATCCAGCGTCCTGGCTGCGTCTTCCTCATGATCGGCTCTTCCCGGATTCGAGTTCCGGTTCGGGCATGGTCGTTCTTCTGTGTTCTAGCTGTGAGGTGCGTGACTGTGCTCCCCCCTGTAGAAAGGGGCTGTGGATGCGAATGTGTTGAGTGTGTAGCTAAATCGTACTCTTGGCCTCAGTTGGCGCTACTTCAAAACAAGAGAAGCTGATTTCGGCTTAAATCCACTAATGTATCAGCGGGCTTGTCCACGACAAGTGCCATTAGTAATAAAAACAACAAGAAGTAATCATGTATTTGTCAGGTAAGGCTAATGGAAGATTAAAAATAAATATAAAACAACTTCTAAGTGTTGAAATTATGGAATGTCACATATGAAATATGCTATATATTGAATTAAGTTGTAGAAAAATAAATCAGCAATCAGAGTCGTTAGACCATTTTTTTATATTTTTTATAAAACACACAACCAGCCTCTTTTATTTAAGAGCGGTTAAAAAAAAACCTAACACGATCCTTCTCCCCATAACTTGTTACGGATGGCTTCCCATCACGTGCCTACTTGATGGCCACGAGGCCTGAAAGAGGGGTCCGAGATCAGATTACACGGCTTTATAAATCACACTTTTTCTGTTACGCTTTTTAGAGAAAACCCTTTGGACACGCTGCGAGTTGTCGCCTATCGCTCTACCTGACAGACGAATCCGTGGGGTTTCCCCTCTCCTTTCAAGGGAGGGTCGACTTCCATTGTAGGGCTCCCCCTTCCTAATTTTTAGACTTTTATCTTTTACACTTTTTGACAACGCGTGATAGTTATGACATGACGTCATCTGCTGTCAGAAAAGCCCATCTGATATTCATCCATTCATATCCTCACTCGTAAGCTTTTGTGTTGCGAAACGAGAAATGCACCGGACTGATGCTACTTGGTTTGAGGGCATATACAAAAATTAGATCAACCATCCTCTACACTGTTTCCACAATGTTGTATGATCTATGTAGAACTAGAAATTACGTTATGCCATAAAAATCGTTTATTGTACAGGAAGTCCATAATTAAATGACCCTACTTTAAAGTTGTCCACAGACGAAACTATTGTTTAGAAAGTTATGAAATTTTATATAGGACTCAATAAAGAAATGTGAATTTGTCTGAGAGACTAATAATAAAAAAAGTTTGAAATTTTACCACCAGAGGACGTTTTTCAAATGAATTACCCATTTAGCATATTTTTGATAAATTTAATTACAACAAAACATGTTTAACATGACGACCATCATTTTCCACTACCATCTAGTATCGTATGATAGCATGTTCCACAACTGACTGTAGTGTGTTCAGAAGAACGTATCATCAGTCTTCACTTTCATGATCTGTGGCCTCCTTGGTCTTCAGACCTAAATCCGTGTGACTTTTGGATTTGATGACATTTAAAACATCTGGTAAGTCGTGATAATCCAAAAATACCTGATTTAAAAAAGCTGCATCTCACAGCATGTTCTTATTATTTCCCAGAATACATTATGGTCAACTGCAGAACATGCTATTTTAAGATTCCAGATGGTAGAGGAAAATGATAGCCGTCATGTTGAACATGTTTGGTTGTAATCAAATTTGTCAAAAATATGCTAAATGGGTAATTCCTTTAAAAAACTGCCGCTGGTGTTGAAATTTTGAACATTTTTTTTTATTTGCTTAAACAAATCTCTATCCATTTATCATGCCCTATGTAAAATTTTATAACTTTCTGAACTATAGTTTAGCTTGTAGACCATTTTAAAGTACGGTAGTTTAATTATGGACACCCTGCACTTTCTATATGCAAGGCTATTGGAATTTAAGTATTATTAAAAATAATATTCAAAATCCGAATCTACTTATAAGTTTTAGTGTGAGAAAGTCTATTATGTGCAATAACAAATAAAGTCTTTTTATTCTATTTAAAAGTATTAATTTAAATAGCAAAAAACAGAAGAAGAATACAAAAAACAGCAGTATTAGGGAGCGTGAATTATTCGCATTTGTATTAAATAATTATTCTTTCTATAGGTTGCGTGATCTGGAAATAAATAAAAATATATAAAAGAAATAAATAAAAGACTTCAGCATCTACTGGATATTTTATTCAGCTAGCAAATTCCATTAAATCACTATAGCAACGGTGAAGTTGTTTCAAACAACTCACGTGCCTTAAAAAATTTAATTGCAGATTTACTACTTTAAAAAAAATAAAAATTATTTAATAATGTCAGAGGTATGTAAACAGCATTCAGCCGATTTACTGAAAACCTCTTGACACGTTCATTCAAAAATAATATTTGTTGTTTTCCTAACAGCAGCATACAAGCAGCAAATCTGCAATAAACAGCTGCAGTGCTGAGAGACAATTATAGAAAATCATTATTGCTAAAGTGCTCACAAACTACTCAAATCTTTTGATTCGACTCCTCCTCTTCCTCTCATTTTTCTTATTTTCCCCCAGAAAGGGAATGGAAAGATCTAGAATAATCGCTAGAATACGAAACCCTAATAGTGCTGTAGGAAACTTCATTGTATACTCTGGTCATTTCTTTGCCAAACTTGACGAATTCGTCGCCAAGAACCCAAGCGATGATCAAGCTTGAGAAGACTAATCACCGCTAATGCTCTCCTAATTCATACATTATTAACATTAATACGTCACTTCCTCCGTGTTCCGACTCATTCGTCCCCATTATAAAGATAAACTATTTTCTATATACAACGTTTTAATTATTCTCAATTTTCTGTACAGAAGAAGATTAGAATAATCTGAAAGCAGAGACCTCTTTTGAATAAAATATGAACTATAGTAACGAGTAATTTTGTTTGGAACTGAACTTTGAAATTATTCACTTTTGATGAATAACTAAAAAAGTTTTGATGTTTATCAAAACAATGATGAAAATATAAATGTTTTCCTTTAAAAACGTATTGGGTTCCATTAAAAAATCAATTTTCCTTTTTAAAATACTATATAAAATTCCAAGTAGTTTATTTTATTTATTTAATTATCACAGACAATTAGCATATAATACGATTATTCAAGATTATTTTTAATTAAGTGCTTACTTATATATACATAATAATCAAATGCAAGAGGGGTGAGATTTCAAATATGTAACAGAGATATGATTCTGTTCATTGAATGATAAATTAATGATTTTAAATTTTAATTATTATTTTCAATATTAATTAGTA
>JAOUZG010010699.1:3622835-3634740 GCA_026289955.1 Argiope argentata
TTATGCAACAATATTTTCTAAAATTATCGGAGGAGAGTGAGCTAAAATTGTGCTTAAATTAATTAATTAAAAATCTGCATAAATTTTCAGAAAAAAATTACTCTTAGCTGCATATTGATATTCGACAAAGTAGTTATATGCAAAATTTGCAAGCTGTAAGTCAAACGTTCGGGTCTGTCTAACGTCAAAACACACACACACACACACACACACACACACACACACACACACACACACACACACACACACACACACACACACACACACATACACACACACACACACCAATGGAAATAATGAGAAATACTTTTTAAAAAAAATATCCAAAAAGATTTTGCTTATAGTTACTATTTTTTAATTTAACAAATATAATTATGATCTATAAGATAGTTCAGAGTAAAAATAACTGCTCTTTTCGAGTTGAAAAATATCGTTTATTTCCTTTTGTATCCCTTTTCCTCTTGTTGTTGTTAGCTATCCCCCTGGTGTAGGAAAGCCTACACCAGGTCCAATAGACCCCGACGCGACAGACCCCCACAGATACGATCCTGCTCAACCCACAGCAGCTTCCATGAGGCGCCAAGACAATTAAGAAGGTGAGTATGGTTCAGATGATCCAGTTCCCACTTTAAAATCCAAATGTTTTAATTTCGATTTTTGCATCCATCGTAATTTTGTTGAGATCCAACCACAGTTCGTTTAGCAACTTCAATCCAAATTGTAACTCAAAAAACCCCACAAAAATTTTTCCCTAAATTTGTAAAAAATATTCATTGATAAGGTATAAAATTGTCCCTTTTTTCATAACTTTCTAAATATTAATATCTGGACCAATATAAGTTGAAGTCTGGGGACAGCAAAACGGCCCCGACAACAGTAATTGAAGGAGAGCAAGAAATAAAGGCCGAGTAACTCCCTGAATTGAATGGAGGAGGAAATAGGGTTGGGCGGAGAGATTGACAGCCAGCATTTCTCAGGATTTCCCCGGAGAGATGGAGTCGGGATGTTTTTGTAGAGGAGATCGCTGGCAGGAAATGCGAAAATTGAGTCGAATATTGAGTGACCACACCGAATATCCCCCCTTTCCTTCTCCTTCCCTTAGAATTTCCTGCAGCACCCCTTGCACCACGGGGAAGTGAGGGAATATCGAATATTTCCTTTTCACGTCGTCGAATTTTAATACCTGCTATATGGAATGAACACTAAGCTTTTTTTATTGACAGGGATTAAAGTGGAAATCAAACGTTATTAAATTTCATTAAAGCGAATCAAAGGATTAGTTAAGACAGCATTTTGATCACGAAAAAAAAATACTTGTTTTGTAAACTCATTATAAATAGAGAAATCTGTCGTCCCTCCCTTTTTTTTAAATATATTGGGTTGGGGAATAAGTTAGTAGCGTTTTTACAGAAGACTTTTATTTAAGCAAAAAAACAATAATTATATGAACAAGTTAATCAATTATATATTCGCCATTGCTGTTTACAACCTCTTCCCACCTCCCGTCCAATTTTCTTATGCCATTCCGCCAAAATTCGCCTTGTCTGGTGTCAAAGAAGCTGTTCAGCCAGTTTTTAAGGACCTTTTTGTTATCGAAGGTAACACCCTTCATATGGCTTGACAGGGAGCGGAAAAGATGGTAATCGGTGCAAGGTCCGGAGAATACGGCCGATGCTGAAGGACCTCCCATTCGAGCTCTTGGAGTGCGGCTTTGAGGACTTGTGCAACATGGGGTCTGACTGTCGTGAAGGAGTATGGTTTGACCATATCGATCATGTCTTTTCAGTCCAATAGCCTCATTCACGCGATGTAGCTGGCCAATGTAGAGCTCCTTGTTGAACATGGCATTATTTTTGAGCATTTACAAGTGAACCATACTCTCCCAGTCCCACCAAATACATTGAAAAAGGATATATGCAAAAAAATTCAAACTTGAGATTCTAACGAATCTCCACATGTTAAACATCCAAGAGACCGGAAAACACATTTTTGGAAAATGTCCATCTGTCTGTCTGTTTTTTAAGGTTAAAGATAGACGGATGATTTGTCGGCTAGCTTTTATCTAGACGGATGAAATTTTGTATTATGTCTTGATACCAAATTATAGATTTCAATCAAATTTTGCTCAAAATCCGCTCAGAAGAAGTCACTCCTCCTGACTATTCGAATACAATTTAATGTGACTCTTACACAGCGAAGAGAACTAGATAGATTAGATTTGGCGTGCAAATTTAACAAAATTTGGTCCAAATTTCCAAAATTTGATCTAATTCCAAAAAGGATTCAACCGTCTCTCCGTCTATACTTTCAAAACAGGTAATTGTCATTACAAACTCTGCAGTTGTTGTTGTTACTTATGCCACTAGCCATGGACAAGTGCTCTGATACATCAGTGGATTTAACTAACGCCAAGAGTAGGACTTTAGCAACACACTCATCGCATTCGCTTACACAGCCATTTTTTACAGGGGAGCGCATTCACACATCTCATAGATAGAACACAGAACAACAACCATGCCCTAACCGGGACTCGAACCAATTATGTAACCGCAGACTGCAGTTACATAAATATATGGAATTTAGTATGAGATTATGTGACTACAATTGTAAATCTGTGTCAAATATTTGTTTTTATAGATGAGAGAAAACAGGTTTAAATACAAATTCAATTTTCGGATGCTATTAACTGTATTTCAAGGATTGATCACCAAATAAACCTTAATAGTATTTATCTGAATAACTTGCCAAGAATTGCACGATATATTGAGTAAAAATACTATATTTGCAACCAAGATTAATATTTGGTAACTATTATAAGCAAGTGTACTACAATATATTCTCCCTGTTAATACTTTTTTTAGAGTGTTCAAGAAAGCTCTGTAGAGAATACTTCCGACATTACATTCACTAATTTTAATTACATTACAATTAGTAAAGTTACCGTTTCTTCAAATATTTGTTGTGCTTACTGTAATTTTATATCTCATTTCGATTTTGGTAATTAATTCTGAATAAATTACAAAGACGTAAGAAATGATTTATTGAACCAGCATCTTGGAACGAATATTGTGTAATTTTTTAATTGAATTTTCTGTCTTATAATCAAATATTTTAACTATAAAATTTTTTTAAAAATTCTTATGAATATGATGGTGTTGAAAACGGGATTAAGCCCATTCCTCCTATAATACCGACTTACGATTCACAAAATTCTTACAATTAACGGATTCTTTTAGAAAGGACCATGGCTTAAAGTGGATATGCTTAAAAAAATTTCCTACATTTATGAAATTAGTTAAGAAATTTTAATAGGAAATTTATTTTGACTTCATACCACAGTTAAATTTATATATAACTGTGTGACAAATATGCTCTATTTTTTATTTCAATAGATATAGTTTTTTAAATTGATTCATGTAAAGGCTTACAATTATTGTTGTTGTCGCAATCCGCTTTACAACGGAAGGAGGGGTGCAGTAGCTTCTAAGGGTATGGATCCTTGAGCTCCCTTAGGACAGAAGTCCGACTTCTAGCTTACACACTTTACAAACCCTTTTTACGGGGTGGACTTCATTCATGCAATTCATTCCCAGATCGTAATTTATACCTGGAACAGAGAACGATATCCTCTGTCCCAGTACCCCACAATGCTATTACTCTCGACATGGGGGACTTAGTGACCACGGCAGATTTAACGCCCGCCAGCCGCAGAACACACGAAGAGTCTTCAGCCGGCGAAGTTTGAACTCGCAGCCTAAGGAATACGAGTCCAATCCTCTACCAACCAGACTATACCAGCCATAATGTTTTCAACTATTTCTGCTAAAAGTAAATCTGTCCAAGATTCCAAATACAGCTTGCTATTGTTTCTAATGGCACAAGCCCCCTGACACAGCCAAGAATTCTTAGCCGAGAATGCGTCTATTGTTTTTAAGTAAACCAAGAGTACGTTTTAGATCAAATTTGCTTTCACAGGCCCTTTTTACAGGGGGCCCATTCGCACATATCGCAGAGAGAACAGATAAAGAACAACCATGCCCGAACCGAGAATCGAACCCAGGACGCCCAGATCGCGAGAAAGACGCGCTATTCCTGTTTCAGGACTCCTGCCCGAGCACAGATTATAAATCTTAAATGAATAGGATTTATTTATTTTTTAAATTATAAGTTTGTCTGAGAAACTTCAGCTAAAATGTGATGAAAACAAATTTCTTTTCCTTCGGCAATTATTGCTTTGATATAATGGGAGGATATTAATGGATCTGCATCCTATTTAAATTTAGATTTACATTATGGATATTTTTGAATAAACCGTAATAAAAAATCAATAGAAATGTTGGACTTTTCTCCCATACAACCGGTCTCCCAATAATGTGTTTAATTGAGTATTTCTTCATTTTTTTATATTATGCATATTTATCATGCACATGTAATATATTTTAAGACAATAAAATAGCAGTATTTACATTACTTGTCCAGCCACAATTTGATGCTTTAATCTTTCAACTATCACTAGATCTTAGGGTTTTCTAAATAAGAATTTTAAGCGCTTAAGCGTTAATCGTAAGAATCAGGCGACTTAAAAAAAATTTCACTATATCCTCAGGGATTCAACGATTAATGTCCAATACTTCTACAAAGTTTATCAGCCTAAATTAATCGATTTCAAAGTTCATAATTCAGTTAAATTAGGTCATAAGGAAAACAGAATTTTTAAAAATTTAAATTATTAGTCTATTATAAATCTTTGACTATGAAAACCCTTCGTATTTTTTTAGAATAGATGTTTATTAATGCTGATATGATAAATAATCTTTCTTAACATTATTTAGAGTATATTTACGCATGGAAGTTAATGTGCATCTTTAATACCTCAGAAGAAAGTATGACACCCAGTTTAGAATGAATAATATATATGCTATCAAAATCTTTAATTTCTCACTTTTTTTCTCCTTCCACTTCACGGCAATATGTCAGAGTTTATTCCAATGGTTTCCTCAAAAATTTCTCGCATATTTTCTCATAAAAGTCCAATCCTTAAAAATGCTCTTCATGGTATTGGCGTACAATGGTTATGAAATATTAATTTTTGGCAGTGATTTAGCATTTTTACTGAATTAATCGCATCATCAAAGTTTATTTGCGATTAAATCCTGGTTCGAAGTTAATAGAACTCGGAGATCAAATTTACATTTTAGGTTATTTTTATCCAACTGATTGAAGTAAATATTCGACAGAAAACTGCACTTGTAATCACAAATTCTCGAATCAAACTTTTTTTTGTTTTTGTTTTACTTGTTTGTGAAAATATAGACAGACAGATGATCAATTCCACGTTGGATTTGGCTCAAAATTTAATAATTATTTACAGTATAGAGGTTAAAACAGTGTAACAAATTGTATCTATCTAGCTCTCTTCGTTTTGTAATTATCGGGTTAAAGTACATTTGAATAGCCGGACAGACATACTTCCTCTGATCAGATTTTACTAAAAATTCGATAAAAATCTGCAAATTTGGGGCCAAGATCGCATATAGAATTTCAACTGCCTAATTCATAAGGGTTTTGAGTACTCTTTGCCACAAATAGACACATATTCCAAAAATGTGTTGTATCAAACCCAGAGAGATAAAAAACGTAAAGATTTGTCAAAATCTCTAGTTGGAATTTTTCAACAATTGCTATATTTTCTCTTAGCTACGTTATATGAAAAAATAGAAATTCAAACTATAATGGGATTAAAAGAATAGAATTCTATATTTCTTCTATTCTTTTCATGTTATTTTACGTATATTTTCTTCACATTAATTTATTTTAAAACGAAAATGACACCGCTTCTCAAATTTTTTTTTGAAAAATTATATTTTTATTGATAAATACATTAAAGGGACCAGTTCAATGTTCATTAAAATGATTCATGTACTTTATTAAAGACAATATTGCTATACTTTCTTTAAGCTATGTATACGAGAAAATTAAAAGGCCAAATATAATGGGATTACAAAAATAGAATTTAAGTTTTCTTCTATTCTTTTTCTGTTATTTTGCATATATTTTCTTCAAATTAATTTATTTTAAAACAAAAGTGACACCTCATCTGAAATTTTTTTTGAGGGATTTTTTTTATTGATAAATGCATTAAAGAGACCAGTTCAATGTTCATTAAAATGATTCCTGCACCTTATTAAAGACAAATAAAAGTAAACAATGAAAAAAATCCTATTTTGACAAGAATTTTTTTCCTCTCAACCGCGAAAGAAAAATTTCTGGACGCTCCCCCTCGCGTGCTGAGGTGCGAGTAATTCAGTTATTGGTTTTCCTCCACTGGCTCCGTTGACATTCCATTCAATCGATAGCCTCACCTGCAGCCACTTTCTTCAATAAAACGCCATCACATTTACGATTCATTTTTATTACTGCCTTTTCTGCTCCGTCTTTAGCTAACGATCAGCACTTTCCTCAAAAACTTTTAATTAACTGAGGTGAAAAAGGAGAGAGGGAGAAGACGAAGGAAAAAAAAAATGGAACAGAAAGAAGAAGGAGACACAAAAGCCGAAACATCATTGGAGTCTCCTTACTTTTTCTGCTCTTTTCTTCTCTCTTTTTTGGCATTTGATTTTTTTTGTCGTTTGTTTATTTATTATTTTGGGTTTGAATTTTGAATCCTGGTGTAATGATTAGCACCCTAGTCACGGAGAAGAGAGGGGTTTTCAATTACCTAGTACGCTGTTGAATTTTATGTTATTTTTATTTTTTAAATTCAGGTTGGGTTTATTTTTAATTTCTTGAAGTAGACAAATTAAATTGCAAGAAGTTTGCTTCTATTAAATGTGGCGTAATTACTTTTTGAAAAGACTGGTGAAAAGGAATTTCCTTATTTGTGGGTTGTTTGACAAATTGTTTGTCGTGATTTGTTTATGGAATAAAGCATGAAACAGTTTTGATGGATTGATATATCAACGATATAATTTGTAAATAGAATCCATATAATTTCTTATATAAATTTGTGTTCTCAGCAAAGACTGAATTTTATTTTAACCCTTAATTGATTTTTATCATTGTAAATTGACAGCCTTTTGGTGATTTCGCTGTGATCCATTATCCTAATTACGCAATAATCAATGTAATTTTGTTGAATGTAATAAAAATTAATATAATTCATTAAGACTCAGATATAGGCCCATTTTAATCTTAACCATGTTACTGACCATATACGTAAAAATGTTTTTTAAAGCTTATTTGGTGATTTAATAACTTATTTAGAAGAATAATGCAGACCAAACAAGCCACCTCACTAACGTAAGTATATCAAAAGTAGTCTGTTTAATCTATTTACTAAAGATATGAAATTCTCATAATCTTTAAAGATTAAATAATGCTAGCAAAGTTACTTAAAATGGTTAGAGGTTAACAAAACACTTAACATTAAATGATTGCTGCCAAATGGCTTGTGGTGGTTTAGTGATTAATTTTAATCATTTAACTAACGTTAAATACTAAAAGTGCACTGATACATAAAATTAAACCTCATGTTAATAAAAGCCTCCCAGAATTCATAAATGTAATTCTACTGAACACTTTCAGTCTATAGAATCCCTGGACATTGTCGGCTTATTAATCTACTTAGCCAATAGGGGCATTTAGATTTTTGGAAAATTACTTCATTGCATACTTATGTGAATTTTGTATTTGCATAACCGAATTCTCAAATATTTTAAAGTTTTCATTATTTAATTACTTATCTATTTATAATAGTAATGCAAAGATTCATCTCCCTTGATATTAGATACCTGTTTCACTGATTTCCACACTTGATAATTGGCATTTCCGGCCAGTTGTGTAACCCCCTTCCTTTCCAAGTGCTTCAAACTACCAATTGAGATATTTTCTCCTCTATTGGAACCATTTGGACATTACGTCGAGTTCAGATAAAGAACCACACTTGCGTTTATAGTCCTTTCAAGGAAATGAATCCTATCTTAAAAGGAGAAGGGTGACAAACAGTTTGGATCTAAATCTTTCTTTAATTGCGGAGGGTCAGCCACGAGGGTGGATTATTAATGAACATTCCCAAGGTCAAATTCAAACCATTGGGTTTATTTCTGAATAATTATTGGGTAAGCAAGAATTCAAGTGCACCAATGTGAAAATGGGAGATGAAGTTTTGACAGAAAATAAAATGCCAGATTTTTGGAAGGAGGAAGAAATACTGGAGACCTTGAGAGAGACTTTGAAGTTTTCAAAGTCTTTGGAGGATCGTTTGAAGGAGGTGATAGAAGCTTCTTGTGATTCAGGCTTCTGAGTTAATATCCACCCAATGAAGATCGGTGGATTCCTTGACCTACCCTTGCAGTAGCCTGATGTGCTAACAGTCTGTTAGTTTTACTTGTCTCTTGTGGGATTCGTTCTCCGAAATTAATTGAGGAACTATTCACATATAATTGTCAACTGTTGATGTAAATGTTATCAATCGTATTAATCTAGATGAGAACGAGTTCTTTTTATGTATAATAAGGCTGTAAATAAAGAATTTGTCTTTAAACGCTACTTTCTTATTTGATCGTATAGGATCAAGTCATTACAGCAATAACTTGTTATGCATAATAGATTAGTTTACAAATTAGCTAACATTTAGTGAAGTTGTGGCACCTGGATTCGATAAAGGTTTTTAGATATGTTGTAAACAATCGAAAAATAGCAATTATAGTATAATCTAAATGGTTTAATAATAAAATGAGGCTCTTAAAAGTAAGTTATAGTAAATATTATTCTGATTTTAACAGATTTAGCAGTTTTATATATTTATGAAACTGCAGACTGAAGAACATATTGGATACAGCATTAATAACATTTAATCGTTGTTGTTTTTTGGTTCTGTAATTGTGATATTTTTGGACCATAATTTGGGAACTATTATTTCTAAAAAAGAGCTTTCAACTACTTAAATATTCATAAAATAACTTTGCATTGTTTTCACCTATTTTCCATAATATTTTAAGTTTCATTTTTTTTTAAATCATGTTTTGTTTCATGATCAGTTCAATATTGTTCAGTTCAATTTGCAAAAAATGAATAATATAATATTTTTTATTATTTTCATGAGATATGAAAATTTTGTGATTAAAAAAATACAATACAATTTTTTAACCATTTATTTAATTCTGGACATAGAAAAAAAATTGATTGGCACACTATTATTTTACAGCTTATATTATCCTGAAATTTTTACTCAAAATTTCTTATCCAATCATATCCATCCCAGTAAAGAAATTACATGGTCAGAATTTTACATTTAAGATTATGCATTTAAAAATAATTTACTTTACTTTTTTCATGTCCTCAATCCAAAATATGCAATATATTAGTTGATTCTTAATAAATTAGGTACTTTAAGATACTAATAAAAAATGAATTTTAATAAGAACTTTTGATTTTTCATAATTAATAAATTCATTTTAAAAATAGGTTCAGAAAAATTTTATGGACTGCATAAAATGCTATTTGTAAATCTCAATAAATAAAATAAATATTATGGAATGCAGCATTTCTGTAATAATTGACTAGATTTTAAATAAAATTGTGAAACAGAAATAAAATTCTTCAAAGATTCCCCTTTTCTGTTTTACAAATTTGGCTTCGAAAAGGAGACCACAGTTAAAAAACGAATAAAAAAATTCTTTCAACTTTTTTTTCTCTTCAAAAAAAGAAAATCCATTTGGCGATGCTTTTAGGGCACATTTTTTGTTGTTGTTGCCATTTTTACTTCCTCGAAAACGACACAAGCTCTGACACACACTGATTAAGTTACTGGAACGATACACAGTCCACTTCTTCCCTTACAAAGTGGTAAAGCAAACTCCACCGCTAACGCAATTCCAACTTCTTGATATGATTTGTCGACGAAAATGGCGTTCCATCATATCTACCACCTCTATTTTCCTCTTTCCCTTCCATAACACAAGATAGGACTTGGGACTTTAAAGGTCGATAAAAGTTCCTCAACCTCGTTATGAGATTTTTTTTTCTTCGGGATTTTCGATTTTATGTCTTCCCTGGACATGGGGAAAAGGGCGGACTTTTCAGATTTGGCATCATCTCACTAACACAATTTCAGTTTTCACTGATATGATTTGTTTGAGAAGTTGGCGTTCCGTCATAGCCATCCGAAATCCCTCCCCACCATCTGATAGAACTTGAGGTTAAAAGGTCTATAAAAGTCTCTTAACCTAGTTATCGTGGAGGGAGATATCTCCGGATGAGTCCTGCCTTTGGTCTTGCCAAGACAGTGCGGATTCCCACTGCCTTCGGACTTCTTGAGGCAGGGGAACCCTTTAGTTTCGTTGAAATAGAAATGTTTATCGGTGATGACTCGCTTGAGTCCTAGAAAATCCTGGACTCGTGCCATTTCTCCAGCTGGATCTCGAATTAAGTTCTCCCCTGATACGAAATGGATCTGATCCATCTGGAAATGCCTTGTCCACCATTCTAAAAATCTGGAATAGACTCCAATTCGAATGGCACTCCACGACGTGTCCACCAGTCCGCTGGTCGAGTTTCGAAAGGTCATCTGGTCAAAAGAGGGTCCGTTGGATCTCTTGCTGGCAGTCTGGGTGTAGTCCGAGATCGCTCGGGTGACCGGGTCTCGAACCACCACGATGAGTTTGACCGTCGGTGACATTCTGTAGAGGCGATGGGGAACTTCGCGTGTGATGAAGTAGCTGGGAGTCTTCTCCATCGTAATCTGCGACTCGAGACTCTGGGGCATTTGTTGCCTGAAATGGAAATAATCAAGAATGAATGATACAGAATATTTTGCGTCAACCCTTACAACCCAAATTAACTTCATTTCGTAAAATTTATCTGTTAATCACTTTCCAATTATTAAATAGTTTCTTTTACTTTAAAATGGAGTAGTTACATGAAAGTCATAGTCATTTGATAAATTCAAATACCCTGCCATCAACAACAAAATAATCTTTGTTTTACGTCATGTTATAACTTCATTTACCTTCTCATCCATTGAAATTCGTATGAATTCAAAAATTAAAATGGTCCAGTGTTTTTGATGTGCATCACTTGAGATAGAATACATTCTACTGAATAACAGTTTCTGTTGATCAAGTTATATAGTTTTTCATCTGTTAAATCTTTTTGATTAAAGCTTAACTAATTTGTGATGAAGCTTTAAGCAGTCTATGTTATTATTTATTAGTGCAAGAGCTATATTTGACTATGCTGTCCCAAACAAATTATAAAATTTAAGAGCAACTCATAAACATATTTCTAAGATATAAAAAAAAAACAGAGATATAGACAAAAAATATCATAATTCAAAAATGAGGGAAAATAGAACAAAAATTTCAAAATCAACAAAGTGGGGAAAACAAAGACAAAATGTGCTAAATCCAATTATAAAAATTAACCAATCTAAAATCACAACAAAAGACGTAAAATGTGTAATGTCCATGTTAAAGTATGCGATCTTCGATAACTATAAACTGAAAAATTAGAATTCTTTCAAAATAATATCAAGATCAAATATAGCATTTCGTCAAAATTCCCTTTCATCTTACAGGCATTTTCCGGATATTTTTACAAAAAGAAAATTGTTACAAAAAGGGAAAAAAACGAGAATTCAAAGTATTCTATTTTCCCAAAACCATCCAACTCAAATACGTTTTTCTTTAATAACAAACTATTCTCCCTTTTACTACAAATATATTAAGAACATTATTCAAAAATATCGCGAAGGGAAAATTTCTACAGTCAAAGAAATTGAATTTGAATAATTTTATTAATCTGAGATATATTAAATTTTCACTAGAGGAAAACATTTAAAAAACGCAAACGATTTCAAAATTTTGTTTATTAATTTTAAGTATTTAATTTTTAAAATATATATATA
>JAOUZG010010699.1:3635140-3651991 GCA_026289955.1 Argiope argentata
ATTTGAAAACAATTTATTAATACTTTTATACTTCAAACGACTTATTTATTTGACGACATAACGCAATTTAATATATATGCATAAAATTGTTTGTTTCATAAAAGTTTTGTAATTTATGAATGGCACCATTTAGAGATTTTTTTAAATACTATTTTCGAATATTGTTTGAATGTTTTACATTTAAACGAATGAATTAAGTTCGAGATTAAAGAGAAAAAGAATTACATTAGTAGCCTTTTAAGAAGAACAAGGTAATAAATCATTATTTTATACATTTTTTATTAAAATTTTTCGCAGAAATATTTATAAAATATCATCAAGTTAAAAATAGAATAAAATTTAGAATTATTTTCATTTCTGGGTTTATCACTACATGTTTGTTGCGGAAATTTTCATTAATTATCTTTGAGTTTAAATATGTTTAGATAATTAATGACAGCTCTTGAAAGTTTGGATCTGAAGCAGTGAAAATAATCTTAGCCATGAGGCTAAAGATTAAAGGTTTTAATCTTCATCATTCTAACACTCCTTGTTAAGGCCTATCTCTCAACATTCAGAAAGCTGTTATTAAAAGTGATGAAAAGGTTTTAATTTTCTAATTTTGAGAAACACGAGTTAAGAGTTTATCGGTTTAGAAAATTGCCCCATTAATTTCATGGAAACTTTATGCATAGAGTAACTTTGTTGGTACTCTTACTTTTCCAATATATTCATAAGTTATAACAAATAGAAAATTTTTAACGAGGTAAGTACTTTTATTAATTAAACTTACAAAATGTAAATATTAATTTCTTGTTTCTAATTCTATAACCTCATGCTAATTTCTTATCAGTTTTATTAGAAACTTTATATACTTATTATAAAATTGCAGATTTAAGCAAAACTAAAACAAAAAAAAATGTTTTTAACTTAATATTAATCATGCTTAAAAATGTCCCCATATAATCTAAATAATGGATTTATTAATTTCAGTTCGATTAATGTTTTTATATTTATTAACTATAATGGATTTATTAATTTCAGTTCGATTGATGTTTTTATATTTATTAACTAGACTGTGCCCAAAAATTAATTAAATACGGTAATTAAAACTTACTTTTAAATTGAAAATTGTGAAAGTTTTAATAAAACTTATTTAGAATCAGAATTTTGTGAAACTTTTACTCAAAAAATTTTGATTCCAAATAAATTTTATTAAAAGTTATATTGTATTATTTTAGAGGCATTAAAATAATTTTTGAAAAAACGTTTTTAGAATTAGAATTTTATGAAAGTTTTAATCACATGATTTTGATTCTAAATAATTTTTTAAAGTTCTCTTCGAATATTTTAGAGGCATTAAAAAATATTATTTGGAATATTATGTTAATGATAAACAAAAGCATACAGTTAAAATTATTTTGGAAATCTTCAATTACATTCAAGTAATTTTCTAGTATACCCAAATGTTAAAATGTTCCCATTTTATTCATAATTAATTTCTGATGCTTAAAATGTTTTTATCACAAACATAAGTAATACATAAATATATTTGCCTGAAATATTTTCTGTTTTATTTTCATGCCCTTTAACTTCTAAAATATTTAATTTTAAATATAATTATGACGATCTTGCATTCTAATTGTTAAATATTGACTTCGAGCTCGGAGGGTAGCATATTAGATACCCTTTTCTGTCAAGTATTAGCCATGTATATAGGCTTGGAGAATATTCATTCAGTTCATTTCATTCATTCAGCTTTGGGCGTTTAACTATTGAAGAAGTGTATTTATATATAAATGGGAGCTTAAAGGTGAATAATACAATAGCTGATTAAAATCGGCATTAAAAAGCAAATACAAAATTTTAAAAAAATATTGAAAATTTAAATTTATAATTACTATTCTTTTAGAAATATACTGTTTTCCCAAGCAAGTGATCCGACTGGGAACTTGATATACATAGTACGCGTATAAACACTTATGCTACTTACAAATATTTTCGATCGGTTTTCCTAACATGCATAGTATCCGCTTAAACCATTTCACATATATAAAACTTTTCTAGAAAAAAAACCATAAATGAAAGTTATGTTTTCAATCAAACATTTTTTTAACCTTAAAATTTGCTGGAAAGAATGCAACATGCATTGAAAAGCCAGAAAAACTGGTATAGCAGATGGTATGCAAATAATGGAGGTGTTCAACCAATCAGCGTAACGCGATGCTGTCGACTGTGTATATATAAGACAACAAGTGTCTGAGGAGGCTATTACATCAATTCTTGCTAATGGCAAGTTATTCGATAATTATAATGGAAGGTTACAAAGATTTAAGGGATTTTTGATGGGGACTAATCATTGGTTCACGAGAGATGGAGCACAGTATTCCCGAAATGGAGATGAAATTCGTATTTTCATGCCCGGTCATTTCTAGGGTGTACCACGAATACTAGGTTCCGGTAAAGCTTCAAATCTGCGACAGCAGTATGGTTTGAAAAAGGCATGGATAGAACGAGATCCTCAACCCTTAAAAAAAGAATCGTTACACGAGATAGACGTTCAACATTTCCTCAAATTGCTGTGGATATGAATGCAAGTCCATCAACAAGTGTCAGTGTATGCACTATGCAACGTAACTCAATTGATATAGGCTTTCGCAGCTGCAAACCATCTCATGCATCCTTGTTGCTTTAGCATCCGAAAGTTCTGCACCTTACATCGGCTCGCCAACTTTGACATTGGGCTCTTAATGATTAAAAAAAAAACGTTGTCTGATCTGAGGAGTCACGTTTCCAAGTTTATCGATTGGATTTCTGTATAGGGTGTGGATACAACTCTATGAATCTATGGATTTCTCATGCTTACAAGGAATTGTTCAAGCTGGTGGAGGCTCCGTGAGGGTTGTGCAAGTGGCACAATCCTCACGGAGCCTTGTGCAAGTGGCAAGAAATAGGACCGTTGATATGTGTAGACTCAACCATGACAGGTCAGTGGTATAATACCCTTTCTGACACTCTGCTTGTATTCCTGCAATGTGTGCATTATGACGAACGTGAATAACTCCAACTGGACAACGCGCCACCCCACATGTCTACAGTAGCTACCGAGTGGTTTGAGGAGCCTTCTTCTGAATTTCTTTCCCTTTCTTGGCCATCTAATTCTCCGACATGAACACCATTGACCCTATCTGGAATGCTTTTTAATCTGATGTCCTTATTAGATCTCCACCACCTCGCACTCCCATGGTTTTGTGTACTGTCCTGCAGGATTCATGGTGTGAACTGTCTACAGAAAATATTCATAAATTATTAAATCCATGCCATCTGTGCTGCGGCACTTCTACGTACTCGTGGGGACTCTACACGATACACGATAGGTAGATATACCAGTTTTTTTCCCATCAGTGTGTATACAAAAATTTCAAAAAGAAAAATTAATAATGCAAAGATGGTTAAAGTTCATAACAAGAAAGTTAGATACTCTTTTAAATATTCGCTTGAACTGAACATTGCTTTCTATTCGGGATTATCAGTTCCATATTAAACCGATACAGGATTTTCTATAAATTATCTATTAATATTTCATAGTTAACTGAAAAAAATCCTTAACTTCGGCTGCGATTTTAAAAATACCTAGCATTTTTGTTAATGGCCCGAAATAATTTCGTAACACTAATTACTGTTTTTTTAACATCCCCTTAAAAAAATTTACGATGTCAATTAATCAATGAAGGCTAATTTTTCCTTCGAACTTTTCAATGATTTGGCTGATTAAATATTTCCATAAATAAATATTTAGAACTTCATTTAAAAAATTTATAAGCTAGGGTTGATAAGGAACAATTCATAAAAGAAGAAATGAAGGCGAAAGTTAGTACGGCAGTAATAAGGTAGATTTTGCAACTAATATCTATGAAAGAAAAATTTGGCAAATTAAATAAATACAGGGTGATCAGTAAAGTCATTTTAAGCCTTTTAAATTCAAAAAGTATTCTCGTATAGCCATGGAAGTAACTTGTAGCTATGGAAAAGTCATTTTGTGACATTGAAACAAATTACAGAGCCCTTAGTGACAAAATAAAGAAATTACAGCAGCAACTAAGAAATAAAGGAGGTTAGAAAAAGGATTCAGTTAAAAAAATGTGTTCTATACTATAATAAAAACATAGAAAGAAGTTTTATAGAATTTATTTTTAGCATTTATGTTTAAAATTATGAGCTTTCCATGTCTGCAAAAAGGATTCGTCTAAAGTTGATAAATGTTTTCTCAGAACCCTTTACTCTAAGGGCTTATTGGTGTTTCTTTTTATTATTATTATCATTATTTTTATTTATTTACTTCGTTACTCAAATTTCAATTTGCTGTTATTTAGTTCAAAAAAAAACTGAATGATAATATACTGGAGAATACATTTTTTCAATTTTAGAAGAATCCTTCTTGAAGCCGAAAGAAGTTCACAAATTTAAACAGAAAAATCTCTGCCATGTTTTGATGAAACTTTTTTGCCTTTGTTTTTATTAAGGTATATATCTAGTTATTGCGTTTATCTACTTAGACTTTTTTGACTGATATCCTTCGTATTTTTATTTATTTTCCGTAACTTCTTTATTTCATCGCCAGGGCCTTTGTAACCACCTGTCTCAATAAATTCAGCATGATCACTTTGCCATATGCACATCACAGGTGCACGTTACTTCCCTGGATATACGACCCTGTATTGTATATATTTTAAAACAACAGATCCTGCTTCCGTAATTCGCACCGCAACTGATTCCGTATTCTTTTCCTATTGTATTATTCGAAACAAACCATCTCGCAATATTTAAGCCACATAAAAACATTTACAACCCTAAGTCCTACGATCCGTTTGAACGTTTTCATACGCCTGAGCCATCCGATAGACAACACCGAACGAAAACATATTTTAAAGCGCATCTCAGATAGGAGATGGGGGGGAGGGAGCTAATATACAAAAACGCAAGGGGAAAGAGAAGGATGGAGACAGTAATAAAAAGCTCGGGGAGACTCCTTCTCTCAAGAAATAAGATTTACGTCCCGCGGATTCTTTCCTCCGGAAAATATAACTCCAGAGAAATCCCATTCACGGATGTTATTCCGACGGCTACAGAAATCTCCGACAATAAAAGAACACGAGGGGGAGAGGGTGGGAAGCTGAATCTCCTCTCTGGTCCAGTGGCCGCGTAATATTCCGCTGTCCCAAGAAAAAAATATCCCTTGACGAATTTTCAGACTTATGTTTCCATGGTGACTGCCGTCTTGTTATTCAATGATTTTTTTTTCTGCCCTTTATTCTTCCGTCGTGGCTGTCATGCGGCTGTCTTTTTCATACCCCTCTCCCCCCCCCGTCACTGTCACCTGGATCGTTCGACTTTTTATTATCGGGGGAACGGATCTATTTTCTGTGCATTGAGTGAGTCGGATAATAGGGTATTAAAAGTATCATTCCTTTCTCTTTTTTCAACCTCAATGCTTCCCACAAAAGAGGCCGATTTTCTTCTTCTCTCGGTATTCTTCTCTTTTTTGTTCCCCCTCCGGGATTGTTCTGGAACGATGAGAATGAGATTGATAGCGATTGAGAGCTTTGAGAAAGATAGCCCTATGAAAGCTTCATAGTTTTGTATAGATTTTACATGAAATTAATCTTTGTGTATCATGTTAATGCAAGTATTTAAATTATTTCGTCCGAAATGATTGCTCCAATTTCAAACATCGACAACTGTTAGATAAAAAATGATATCAAATGAATATTTAGAGAGTAAATAAGAAAGCTCGAAGTTATTTTTTTGTTTGAGGAGCAAACACAAGAAAAACCGGAATCTGACACACGCACTTTAATACAATAATTAGAGATCTATGAATGAGGATGGCGACGATAACTTATCGAAACAGAATGTCGCTCCTAAGGAAAAATAGCAATAGGCCAAAAGGATTAAAAAAAAGGTACGAATTTTACTTTTTGAACTATAGAACAATTGACGAAGAGTAAAATTATAAAGAACTACAAATTCCTATAAAATTAGATCGATTTTCTGGCACCGATAGCTATGAATTTGCTTTAAAATGCACAATACGAAATTCACTTGATATTAAACGTTACCTTGTGTATTAAGGTGCACAGCTTAGAGATATTATTTATCTCTAAGCTGTGAAAAGGAAATTTTGAATTTCCTTCTATGAATCTCTTTTACTTTTTTTGTTTCATTATTCCTTAAAGGAATAATGAAGGTAACTTTTGAATTATACTGTATTAAAATGTATGAAGTTAGCATTTACTGATTTATCAGCTTCCAAAAAAAGGCAATGGTTCTTAGAGCATGCGCAGCGACTGCTATCGCCTTCTTCAAGTAACGTCGGAAAATATTATATAATTTTCCTAAACTTATTTGCTTTTTCTTAAATTCTACTTCATAATTTGGGAACTTAATTGCACAAAACTTATCTAAACAACTCAACTAAGATTTATAGGTTGAAAATGGCAATATAAGTATTTTTGCAACATTCAATCAGAATTACTCCAGAAAGATCTGATTGAATTGTCATGCAACTAATATTTAAAAACCAAATTTAGTGTCTGGAAATTAAAAATTTTTTTGGGGCGTATCAGGGAACTATAAGTTAATATCATATGAGTCTCTATAACTCTTATTGAATCTGCATGAATCTCATATGAGTAAATACATCTTTATCTGTGAATAAATATACAATCTTGAGTAGTAAAGTCAGATAATCTGAATTTGAAGTGCTGTCTGGGATAGGTTGGTTGATATATCATTGGATTTGCACCCCTTGGATTGCGAGCTTGAACCCACCAGCAAAAAACTCATCGTGTGTGTGGTGGCTAGTGCACGCTAAATCTGTCGTGGTCACCAAGTCCTTCTTGTCGAGAGTAATACCACTGGGGGTTCTTGGTCGGAGGTGATCGTTCTCTGTTCCAGATCTACATCATAATCTGTGGATGAATGAAATCCACCCCGTATAAAGGGTTTGTGACGTGTTTCAACTGAAGTCAGATTTCTACCCTCGGGTGCTCAGGGTTCGTTACTCTCAGAAGCTACTGCACCCTTACTTCCGTTTTAAAGGGGAACACGAGAACAACAACAACAATAACAACTGTCACATATTATAAGTAGGAAGCATTTGTTGTCATAAAAAATTGCTGAATTCAATTTATTGCTACAATTTTATAAAATTTGTTGATCAACTGCCTTTTTCCTTTTACCGATTCTTAGATTAGTCAAAAGTTGTCCAATTTTTTTTATATAACATCTTTTTAACCTAAAATCTAAAAACATGGTTTATTATTTTTCAGAAACAAAATGAGGAATTTTTAGTTCCTTCAACAAGGAAGAATCTTCATTTACCGAGATCTACGAGAATCGAAAAATGTTGGCAGTCACTGCTATGCAGCATGTCAAATATAGATGAATAAAATTAAAGCAAGGTAAAAGTTTTATTAACTTAGATGAATCCTCTTACAAGTTTATTTCTTTTAACTATTAGTAAGCATCATTTATGTGTTGATAAATTGAATATGTATCTAAATATCAGATAATATTCGGCTTTAAATTAGCTCTTGAGGAGATCGCTGTATTATTTTCGCAGTTAAGCTGATAGTTTCTTCAGTTTTGGAATTTCTTCTCACTGACTGTTTTTCATATTTTATAAATGGAAATTGGGTGCATATACATAAAAAAACGGTCATCTAGACTTTCCAATCATATAAATATATGAAAAAGATTTTTAAAAAATTCTAGAATAATTCTTTTTAAGAGATGACATAAAAATGCATAAACGTAAATTTCAAACATTACGTTAATTTAAAAACTTAAACGTAATTTAAAATATTATAAAGTAAATATTATATTTAATTGTAATTAAAATAATTATCATATAACAATAATTTTATAATTTTGTTTAGTTAAGATTGTAAATTGTTATCTTATAGGATAAAATAGAATTTATGTAATATATGAAATACATGTTATCAAATTTAAAAAATACAACTTTTTTATAAATAGTAAAATTTAAAAAAAAAATTTATTTTGGTGAAATCAAAACAATTTTGTAATAGTTTTCTTTTATAAAATTAGTTTAAATTATGGGGATGTGAAATCTATATTTCACTAAAAAAATAAAAATGTGTTTATTTTAATAGAGTTAGAGTTTTAAACACAGGTAAATTTTTTGAATTTTGTTTTTCAAATGATATGAATATATTATATCACTATTATAATGAATATTTTTGATGTTATGCTACTGAACCTGCCTCTATACAAATTGTCTGTCGATATTACTTCAAATAGTTATAGTTTGCTTAACTATCAAAATCCAAACAGTAAATTTAGAAAACACTTTTACTTTTTGAACAACGAAGAAACATGCATTTTATGTTATAAAAAAGGAAAAAAGCGGAAACTTTGAGATAATAAAGAATGACTCGCGTTAAAACCCTGATTTTATTTTGCGAATAATATATATATTCTTAAAAAATATAATTTAAGTTTAAAAACTATCCTATATAAAAGATAGAAATTTCAAAAACTAATGCTGACGAAACTTTTTCCAACAATAAAAATTGAAAGCAAGTGAATTTTTCTTCCTTTTTCTATTTTATCCATTTTAATGCCTTGCCATACTTTGAATATTTCTTTCAAGATAGCATTTTGAAATATGCAAATTCCAAAATCTTCTATCCACAAAACTGTGCCGTTTGTCTGCAAGCTTTCCCTTCTTATGGGAGCATCGGAAATTTTAGTCGGAATAAAAGTTTTGTTGCCGAAATCCTTCGAGAACTTCGAATTTACAATGCAAAATCGAATTTTGAATTCTAGAGCGAAATGTGAGAACGCAAGTCGGAAGTTGCCAGCTGAAGCGAAGTAAAAGAATATATATATATAAAAAATTATTATTGATCGGAGTATCGAGAGCAATTTGCGATTTGTTTGAAAAGACAGTGTTTGCTAGATTTTTCAAAAATGCAGATAGGTATTGATTTCTTTTCCTGCTGTACTATCTAAGGGGGCTGAGGAAAGAATTGAAAATTGAAGATACTTCGATAAATTTTACTTCCATATATCTTTTTAGCTTTGTCGGTTGAATCTTATATCGAATATTTAGAATCGAATTTAATCGGTATTTCGAATTATGGTTATATGAAGAGATTCCCTTCTGCTCTTTAAGTTCAAAAACTACAACAATAAAAGATGTTTGGATATTGACAGTACGAATTTTGTCGCTTTAATATTTCTGGCATACTTTTTTTGACCTTTTGGATATAAATACATGCGTCAACACTTTTTAAATATTTAACTCTTGCTCAATTTTTTCATATTAATTTCAATAGCACCCTTATTGAAAATTGTGTGGCAATTTTATATAATCATTAGAAAAAAAATCTGCTTAATTCTTTAGCCTTAAGGTGGTGATTATAATTTTGCATTAATAAAATGTATCACTCATTACTGAGGGTTTCTTTTTCAACAAAAAATTTTCAGACAACAATATTAAAATTTCAACAAAACACAATATTTTAGCTAAAAAAATAATTTTTGCTAATATGCGCCTGTCTGTTAATGTGAGGAGAGAAAAACATATTACAATGACTTTTTACATTACAGAAATTAAATGTTTTATATATTTCTAGATATTAAAGATTTCTAGATATTAAATTTTTCACAGAATCTCTCAATAGTGGAAAGGTGCTTTTCCGATATATATTTTCTCTTCTAATTGACATAGTATAGATGTTATACATTAGAAAGTGCCATACAGTAAATGGAAGATATAGAGGCAGAGAGGGGGGGATGTTCTGGAATTTATAAAATTTGATTTCCTTCATGTTTGTAAAGTTGAAATTTTTTTGATGAATTTTATTCTTACCTTTTAAATGCTATTGTTTTGAAACTTTGTATATTTTTGTGTTATTAGTGTCATAATTGTATTTCCATAATTTATTATTAGTTTATCTCTTAATTTCATTAAAGTTTTCGCTTGATACATGATAGATATTGAAGTTTAAAAAATTTAATTTTCAATATTTTGAAACATTTTTTATGATTAATTATAAATTAAAGTCTAAAAATTAATAGCTTAAACCATTTAAAATACCAAAAAATTCTCATTTTTGTACGTTACTATTTGCATATTCAGAAGCTCGATCGCTGCTGGTTGAAAATGCTTTCAGTTTGATGATAGTTATGTTTACATTTTTTCCCGCTTGTTATTGTAAAATAACTCCTTTACAGCTTTTTAAACTTTTTGTTTGGAAATGTCTGCTAAATGAGAAATATACGGCTCTACTGTTCCATAGTGGACGATTATAAAGGGTGTCCAAATTTGATTCAATATTGGAATTTGCCACCATTCGTGCAATCAGGTATTGACAACCCTATTAAAAAACACACAGCTGATAATTTAGGGTTTGTAAAAATTTGAAAGAGCAACATGTTTTCATTGTCGAACAATATTCCAAAAATAATGAAAGTCTGACGGGCATAATTCGGTAAATTGAGAATCAGTGTCCTAGATCGTGGGATATAGAACCATTAGATCTCTTTTTATGTGACTATTTGAAATCAAAGTTTTAAGCCAGTGGTCGACAAAGTGCGGCTCATTGTTCGCAGTAATAAGTATTTATTAAGTATGAAATTTAGTTTTACTTAGTGCACTACTTATTTAGTGTAATAAAAGTTTACTAAACAAGCAGATTAGGCTCCCATTTTTTTAAAATTGTTTTAATATTCATATTTGGTTATTTGTCTAATAATTTTGCTAACCACTGGTTTAAGCCAATAAATCCTAAAGCAAGTGAGCTTAAAGGAGAAGATTCAACACTGCATAAGTGAAATTCAGCCACATTTATTATAAATGGCCATAGAAAATTTCGCCAAAAGAGAGCGTATGGACCAGCAAAGACGTGGTGGCAATTATGTTATCTCATACATAACCTTATCCTGTATACGTTACAAATATAACAACTTAAAAAAACCTACAATTGTTTTTTTTATTTAACTCCAATCTTGCTTTAACATGTTGTTTTGGGGTGTAACATTCAATTTTTACTAATGTTAAACTGTCAGCTGTCAAATGTTTTTTAATACGGTTGCCAGCCCTTTACTGTACGAATGATGGTAAATTCAAATCGTGGGATAATTTTGGGACACCCTTTACTATTGAACCGCATTTCGAAAACAAATAGTTTATCACTTTTGTCTTTAAAAGTGTTTCATCTCTTCTATGAAATATTCTCATTTTTCATTCTCTTCCCATAAATTTCTATATCCGTGCTAGAAATATTGTGTGTTGCTTTGATATACCACACATATATGTGGCGATTAATAAGATAGTTAGAAATAGTTCATTTCTTTATTTTCTAAGAAACATATAAGTACTTTATATGCACCCGCATTACCTTAATATGTTGTTGTTACTAATGGCACTTGCCGTGGGCAAGCCCTCCTCTGATACAGCAGCAGATTTAAGCCGAAAGGAGCATCTCTAGTTTTCAAAGTAGCGCCAACTAGGGCCAAGAGTACGACTTAGCTACACACTCACCACAATTGCTTTCACAGCCCCTTTTTATAGTGGAGCACAGTCATACATCTCACAGATAGCAAAACAGAAGAACAACCATGCCCAAACCAGGACTCGAACCCGGGACTCTCAGAACACGAGGAAGACTCGTTACTTCTATGCCAGAAAGCCGGCAGATGAGTGGGTAGCTAAATTGTACTTTTGGCCCTAGTTGGCGCTGCATCAAACAAGAGACGCTCATTTCGGATTGAAATCGCTGATGCATCAATGAATAATATAATATTAATAATAATAAATATAAAATATAAAATAATTTAATATAAAATTTTAAATACTTCCGAAGAATATAATTCATGTTCTATTTTTAAAATGCATTGTTGTTTTTCTGTTTTCCTACAGTTAAAAATTTAACACCATATCTAACATTAATTTATTTAGAAAAAAAATTTCACGGGCAAGTTAGTTTGATAAAAGGCAATTTTTCAGGATTTGAATGGAGGTAGCTTTAACTCGTACCTCTTACTGATACCTAAGCAGGTTTCACGAGACAAAAATTACCTTTCTTCTCTTTTTCTCTCATCCCGTGTGTGTGCGGAAGCCGTTTTTCCCATCATCCCTTTTCCCAGCGGCCATATTGTTTTCTTGTTCTTTTCTTTTCCACTCGTCTTACGGAAGAGAAGAAAATCGTGGTCTGCTTATTTATTTATTTTTTTCTTTTTTATTTCTACTCTGAATGGGGATGGAAGAGGATTTATCTGCCGAACACTTCTCTCGCTTAAGTTGGTGCGCGATAAAGAAAAAAATATATATTATTGGCTTTTCTTTTCCCGTTGTTTTTCTTTTGTTCTTTTCTTTTTTTGCTTTAAATAAATTCGTATTCGTTTATTTCTATAAAAATGAATGAGAAACCTCTTTTCCTTTCTTCCCTTTTTTAAATGGAAATGCAAATATTCAGAGTCAGGCTAACCAATTTTCAGAGACAAAAGAGATAAAAAGTCGAATTACAGAAAGGATTTGATTCTAAAGCGGAACAAATCACATTAAACCTCTTCCTCCCCCCCCAAATCTAATGGGATTCATGTCTTATAATAGATATAATTCAAGGTCATGTGATTCACATCGTTTTATTTGTTTAAAGAAAAAACTTTAAAAAATTACATTTATTTATAGTATAACCTGGAATTAATTTTTAAAAAAATATTTTTCTATCTAATGCTTTTTTCTAAATCAGGTCAAAAATTGTAAAAACTTTTAAAATAAGCCTTTGATTTAATAAAAACTTCGCTTTATTTGTAATTTATTGTAAATAATCAGCCATTACAATCAGAGATCAGCTGGTTTACCAGGAATGTTATATGAATTCATTTTAATTTCTTACTCATAATTTTATTGTTTAGATTTTAATTTTCATCATCAATTTATTATAGATATTAGAACTATGTTATTTTGTTTGTTTTATTAAAGCTGATAAAATTATTTTTATATAGTATTCACTTTTTTTAATGTAGTCGATTTCCATGACTGACGTTAACTAAGAGATAGTCTAACTTATAAGTGCACGGCGACTTTCGCAGTGATATAACTTCATTTTCTAGTTCCCTATATAAATAGCGCAGATAATAAGAAATCTATTTTTTAAAATTTCAGCAATCTTAAGAAAATCATCCGGCTAAATATCTAATAAATAAAAAATGGACTGAAATTTATTCTTATAAGTTATATTGTTTTTTATACACAAAAAATACGCAAAAATTATAAAAATTCAGAGATAATTGGTATGTTGTTAAAGAAATATCATTAAAAATATTTTTTAATTTTGAAATGAAATAAAACTTAATTTTGTGTAGTTATATTTGTAAAAAGTTATCTCAGAAAAAGTCACCTAATTATAAATGAACTAAAAGTATAATGAAGTGTGATTTAAAACTGTTATAAAAATCAAAGAAAACCAAATCATTTTACCAAAGTGCACATTTTCAACCTGCAAAATGTAATAGTCTCAAATTTGACAGCTCTAAGTGAGACAGTCTGTTCTATAAAGTGCCAACAAACACATGCGCGCACAAACAAGCACACACTTTCTGCAACAATAGAAAACGCTAAACTTTCGATTTTTTTTGAATCGGTCATATTGAGAGGTGAATCCAGATTAAGTAAAAATATTTGAAATTTAAGAAATTTTTTCACACGATTCATTTTGCTAGAAACATTTTAAATGCAATTTAACCAATGGTAGATTTATTATTTTTATTATTTACTTCAGAATTTGAGTTTAGCTCTATTTCAGACATTATTAGAATTTGAAATAGTGCTGAAATTCCAAAGAAATTTGGAGTCGACAATAATAAAAGATCTCAATCGTGCAGATATTTTGTTATTACAAAGATTCAATGTGCATCTTTACATGCACACAAATTCTTTCTCTTTCTTCTTGATTCCCTCCTTCTTCATTTTCATTCATCTTCCATTTCCCCCCGTAAAATGCTTTTAGTTTACATCATTTCCTTCGTTCGTTTACCTACAAACTTTCGAATATCCAACGAACAGCTACGGAAGGAAAACCTCCCCTCAAAAATTAGTTAAATAAATATGAAAGGACATTATAAATGCATGGAAGGGGAAAATATCCCGATAATAAATATATTTATAAAAAAAGAAAAAAGAAAAATTATAGCATCAAAAAGATGTGGCGCCGCATGTGGTCTGACAGTTCCTTCCATCACCCTATTGTGTCGCTACAACACAAATGCTGTTTTGAATATTACACACAGATAATAAGAGCACTTTTTTTCAATAGAGATCCTCTTCCTTTCTGCAAACAGGGAAGGGGGCTTATGAAATGCTAAAACATTTAACAACCTATCATTAGGGGTGCTGAGCAGATTTAGGGAAGGGGAAGGGGAAGAAAGGGTCCACCATGAGAACGGGTCGACCTGGGGGATGTTGTCGCGCGAGGGAAATGGGCAGGTGACGCTAGATGGATATTGGTGTGCATCTCGGAAAAAGGACTTCCACTCAAAGTTCGCTTTTTACGAGGGTTCTTTCTTCCCTCTCCCCATAATCGAAAATTCGATTTTGATTTTTTTATTAGGGACGGTATAAAATTTGAAAATAGCTCAAAAAGGCTTGATTTCTTTTTTTTTTTCAAAGTTCTGCAAGGTTTTTTGTGGGTCTCTTGTAATTATTATGCAAAGGATTTCCTAAAATTTCTATTAGCATTTCACTTTTCTGTTGTTTTTTTAATAGAATATATTTCAAAAAAAATGTTTTTTGTTATTGATGAAATTTTGTTTTTAAATTTTTTTCCTAAATTTAAAATTTTTTCATTCCCATTTTTATATTAAAACAGAGTTTTTTTTTTCATTCAAAAATAAGTAATCTGAATAATAGATATTATAATAAATAAAAGATCATTTTGAAAACGAATGTTATGCAGAATAAAAGTATTATTCTTATTTAAAAATATTTGAAATAAATTATAAGTTAGTAATAGTGCCAAATTAAAATTGTGGTAGTTGTTGTATTACTAGAAAAATGAAAAAAGCTTCTTTATTAGTATTATGTTTTAAAAAATCTCTCACTTCTGATTGTTATTTTCAAATTTCAAATTTTCACCTTTGAAAGCGATATTCAGCAAAGGTAACTATTTTTCAGAATGAATCTGATTCTACGGAATTCTGTGTTATCTATGAAAAAAAAGGCAATGATAAAAAGACAAAATATCTTTACTTCTGCGATATGAAGTTTTTTTCTTTTTTTTTATTCGAAAGTATAAATAAAATAAATTCAAAAACACTTAAAAAAGCTTTCAAGCATTATTATCTAAAAACATTTCAATTATTGCTAAAAGGTCTGATGCAATAGGAAAAAAATAGGAATTCAAATAAATAGGTTTTAAATTTTAAAATAATAAGAACATAAAATCACCAGTGGGTTTATCTTTTTCAAGATAGTTTTATGAAATTTATCGGCAAACATGAAAGAAATATAAATATTTTCGCAAAATTCATCGCATATTATTGAGCCCATTAGAAAATCTTTTTAGATTCAATAGTACATTTTATTTCCCTGATTTAATTGCCAAAACTAAAAAGAATAAACTTAAGAAATTAAAATTGGAACGATCACTTTGGAAGATAAAAGTTCCTATATTTCCTCCACCACAGGAAAGATATTGAACCGATTATTTTCGCAGCTTTCTTTCAAAGATATCACAACTTTTATTCAGTGAAAGCTCAAACTAGTGCTGAAGTGACCATATTAGCAATACTGCGCGCTTATTGCTCTTTGATACCGATTCTATTGGTAAATACTTCAAGGATAAATTATTAAATAGCTATAACTTACCGAAATTCTAAAACCTGGAAACTCAATAACTTCGTAGCAAGCAGGAATGATTCATTTCATGATATTACCTTCCCCTATCTACTAACAATTTCTCATATCCATCACCATCAAGCTAGAATCTAATACTTGAAGGGTAAAGAGAAAATTCCATTGCCTGAATGGATATATTCCCTATATTTAGAGCTTTCATTGCAGGGCATTCATGTGGATACAGCCTTATGATAAACCTGCATTTCCATATAATCTATATATTGATCTACAAGACATCTGCGCTTTTGTTTGTTATCTACTTCTTTTCTTTATTCTAAACGCAAATTTGACTGAATTTTTTTTTAGTAAAAATAATATGCAGATTTTCAGGTTCGGCTGCTATAATACAAACGTCGATTGTCGTACTAAAACCTTTCATATTTTCATAAAACTGTGTTTTTTTATTATATAAGCATAGAGAAAAGATATTTTTAATTAATAAAAATAGATAATATGATGTTATTCAATTGAAACTAACTAAATGTAGAATGGTTATAAAATATCCAGCTTTAGAAGTATTTAAAGCTAAAACTAATCAATGAAATAGGACAAAATTCCTGTACATATTGTGGGGAACAAAGAGTTACCACGTAAAATATCAAGATAAAAAATCTCTCCCATGAAAAATTTTGGCACATTAGAATCGAAAGAAAAAAATATATTTAATAAGAAATTGAGTGTAGGTATATCGTATTCATCCGCATGGTTTGCATATACCTATGTATAAAATTTGGAGTATATATAGAGTCTTTATATAAAATCTGGTTTTCTTTCCTTCATTAACAATAGATGAAAATACTTCCAAACAAGGAATATATTTTATGGCTATCCTACTACAAATGTAAATATCATTTAGTTTGAACTTAATTTAATTTGATAACGAACGGGATTGATCTCTAATGAATAAAAAACGCCAATAAAATGTAGAATAAAATATAAAT
>JAOUZG010010699.1:3656991-3667335 GCA_026289955.1 Argiope argentata
AATTACGGAACAATATATATTTTAAGAGCAACAGATGCATTAAAATTTCTAAATAAACCGAATATTTCCTATATAAGTTGAACGAACTAAAAAAATGTATTACCTTTTTTGCTATAATGTTTGTTAAAACAGTAAAGAGTACAATCATTATAAAGTGCTTTAATTTGCAATCACTTGCAATCAAAGCGAGCAAAATAACGCATCAATGGATATAACGAACAAAAGTTGTTTCAAAAAAATAAAAATATCTTTTATTTTACTATTTTTAATTTTAAGCCTGAATAAAAAAGATTCATATTAACTCCTTTTAATTCTGACTAACTGCTTTGGAAACTAGTTGCTAAACAGAAAATTTTAGCTGTGTTTGATTTAAAGCAATATTTTTTAACTTAGAATTTTACTATTCATTCAATGAAATATTTCTGAGCTTTAAATTGGACCGAAATTAAAGACATTTAAGTGTAAAAGATTAATACATGTTCTATTCGCTGTATACATAAACTATCCCAATAAACTCAAATCTCATAATATTAGAGCGCTAAAAAACTTTATTAAAAATAGCTGATTTATCAAACAATCGATTTGCGGTAAATTCGTTTTCATATATATCATGTAAATTAAACGATTATTTTCATACTGACTCCTTTTTCTGTAGTTTTCAACAATCGAGGAAATTCGTGTAGTTAAATATTTAATGAAAAAATGAAAATGTTTTGAGTTTCAAAGCAAAATTGTATCGAAATTCGATTTTAAAAGAGCTAATTCCTGAAACAATTTGAATTATTAATAAACCAATACCATTAAAAGGATAATTTTTGAGTTTTATGCTTGAATGAAATCGCTTTGTGCAAGAATCTTTCCCGAGGAATTGTCGAGAAAAAGGCAAAATTTCTCTCAATTTTTGATTAATTAAAATTTCGAAACAACAACTCCGAGATATACAACGCTCCTTTCAAAAATAATGCTATGCTTATACGATAGCTTTTAGTTCTTACAGTCTGCGTCCATGATAGATTGCATGCCAGGGCGTTGGATTCACATTCCTTAAGCTGCGAGTTCAAACCTGCCAGCCATCATAGACTCTCCGCGTGTGTGTGTAATGGTCTAATCAAGTTAAATCTATCGTGGTCACAAAATTCTTTATGTCGGGAGTAATACCAATGTGAGTGCTAGTTCAGAGGTAATCCTTCTCTGTTCCAGATCTGAACTACGATCTGTGGTTGAATGAATGAAACATATGAATAAAGTCCGTCCTATAAAAAAGGGTTGTGATGGGTATGTAACTAAGTCGTACTCTTTGCCCTAGTTGACGCTACTGGAAAATAAAAGAACCTCAATCAGCTTAAATCGCTGACATGTCTGTCAGCGGGATTGAAAAGTACCATAAGTAACAACAACCACAGGTTCTTGCAGTCTGTCCCATAAAAAGTCAAACCAACACAAAGATTCTGTCTGTGTGTCTTATGTTCCCGAAAAGACAAACAGATAGGCGCAGATATTCTCGCGAATTAATATAAAATAAGAAATGATTTTTTTTATTTGTGCGTCGAGGAAGGAAATTACTTTGTTTTTTTTAAAAGTAGTTCACACAAACGGGATACAAAAGCACGATTAAAATTGCCGTTTCAAAGGACATATGTTTTTAAATAATTCTGCATGTAAAAAATTAAGGAAGAACGAATCATTTAGAGTACATGGAAAGTAGCAAAAAAATCTAGTTCTGTTCCTTTGCTGCAATTATACCAGTATTATAATTTCAATTCTTTTAAATATTTGGACCGTCAATAATGAAAGTGATGCAGCACTTTATCAACAGGGCATATAATATTAGAAAAAAAAGAAAAGAAAGGTCTATTTGAATAGAGCTATAGATCATGTGTTAATATTTAAACGTATCGATTTAAAAGAAAAGTAAGAACCCCCTTTCTTGACTTATTAAGAAGTAAAACATATTATTGTTTCGAGGAACAAACTTTCTTATTTATGATTTACTGTAATAACTTTATTAAAATAGTTTAAAGATAATTAGAGTTTCCTGATTTGTTGTCTAGAAGTTACTCAGATTGATTTTTAAATATTTATCAACAAATATTATTCATTCTGAATTTTTAATATTGACATATTACTTGAATGTTGTTATTATTGTTTCTAATAGTACTTGCCTTGGACAAGCCCGCTGATGGATCAGCGAATTTAATCTGAATAAGCTTATCTTATTTGAAGTAGCGCCAACTAGCGCCAAGCGTACGACTTAGTTACTTCCTCAGTCCATTCGCTTATATAGCTCCTTTTTACCGAGGAGCACATTCACACACCTCACAGATAGAACAACCATGTCCTAACCGGGACTCGAACCCTGAGCGCTCAGATCATGGGAGAAGTCAAGCTACCCCTAAACCAGGACGCCGACAAATTACTTGAATAAAATGTTTAACTAAAATGTGAAACGTGGTTAAAAAATTGGTGTTCAGAATAGGAAGGGATTTAAAAATTTCTGATTTTCTGTTTATGTTTCAGCATATTATGAAAAAGGAAGTATAAAATCGTATCAGAAATAAAATTAGGTAATCTTAACTCAGAATTTATCACTATTGTTTTTCGATAAGTCGTTGGTCAGAAAAAGCTACTGATATTTATTTGCCTCTGATACAGTTTTATTAATGTCACTTACTTTTTAAAAATGTTTTATATTCCCTAATGATGTTACGAAATAGCCAATTGTAAGAGAAATTAAATTTAAACTACTACTTTTACAATAAAATACATAGTTGATCTGTATTTTCTTTTCTATTTAAAATTTAATGCTTTAATCGTTATTATAGCTGTTGTAATAAAAGTCGATATTCAAGAATATCTGAGCCTTGTCTATTGCATTCTTTATTATAATTTCCTTTACTTAATAGAAACGCTGATTAATTGATAATCGAACTAATTTCGTAGGTTTTAACGAAATGTTATTAAATAAAGTCTACTGAAATATAACTTGGTGTTGTTGAACTATTTATAAATATCGTTCTAAATTTAACCTGAAAAATACTTTTATGTATCTTATGTATATGTATTTTATGTATACTTTTATACATCTTGATGGTTCACCACACTTTTTAAAGTAACCAACTATTGCAAAAATTATCTAAATTGATTAAAATTATTGTCCTGCGAAATGAGATGACAGAAAACAAAGATCTTTCGATAATTTTGTTGCTAGCATTTGTTATCTTTTGTTGTAATAATATTTTATGCGACGAAGGTTCATCAAATGTTTTAAACTGGTAACAACATTTATATTGTAAAAAATATCTTACTGGATAACTACAATGCTAGGTGAAAAAAAATAATTACTTTAAGACAATTCTGATATTTTTTCCGAACCGGCAATTTCATGTTTTATTCTCTATCCTTAATAAATTGCAGACGATTTCAATTACATTAGAAGGGCAAGTTAAAAACAATCCTTTTTAACTTTATCTATTCCCTATACTTAAAGATAAAGGAAAAATAAAAAAAGTTGTTGAAAAACGTTGCAACGGCCGGGAATCGAACCCGGGCCGCCCGCGTGGCAGGCGAGCATTCTACCACTGAACCACCGATGCTACGCAAAGTTGTTGTCCCTCGACCAATCAGGCAGAAAAATTTAATCATTCTTCCTTATTCAGTGTGTCACTTTCTAAATTATTTATCCAGCTTGTCATTTCTCAGGCGATAAACTTCTTAAAATCAGGTGACAGATACGTGTTAAGGTATATACTTTACTGTTATCATCATCATCATTATTCTTTTCTTCCTATTCACATTTTAACGTCTCGGATTGAAGTAACAATTTATTATTAAAATTGTCATGATAAATTCACCCTCTTAATAACATTTTTACACCCTTTTTTATGAACTGATTTTTTTAATTAAATGATAAGAAAATGTATCATCAAAAAGGATCTGTTTTCGAACTTTTTATCTATATTTAATGATACGTTGTGATATTAAATGATTGTGACATAATTTGGTTGCGAATTGAATATGAAAATATTAGTCACCAAAATACAATAGGGGCATATTCAATACCTTCAATGCTATCATCTAACTTTTATAACGAATGGACATAATTTTAAAAAAGGACTGAATTAAAGAAAATTTCTGAACAAAAATTGTGATTATTTTCGATATCCTAATTTTTTACACAAAAATATTATTTAGGTGATTTAAAAAAAATATAATTATTTGCATGCGCATTTTCATTTTGCCAATGTTATAACTTTAAACAATTTTATTTTCTTTCGAGCAATGTTTACATCCAAAATTAGAGACCTAATGTGATTGCGATATTTTTTGTTCTGCCACTAAATTCTTAAAATTATGCTTACGGCTCTAATACGGAAGAATAAGGAAAATTTAAATAAATTCTTCACGATTATTACATAATTAATATTTTCATAACACAAGGAATAAAAATATTTTTATCTTGTTAAAATCAAATGTATCAGTTGGCAAACAAATCTTAGCCGACAGGAGTGGTCTCCCCGAAACTCCATCGCTAACTCTAATAATAATACCATCCCTTCCCTGCATAAAATATAGATATAGACAAATGGGAAGTTCGAGCTTTGAAGGAAAGTAAAGGAAATCAAAATTGCATTGTGGATTCCTTTTTAATCTTACCAATTAGAACTGAAATTAGACACGAAACAGCAATTTCAGTAAGTAGATCAAATAACTAATTTCATTTAATTAAATCTCTGAAAGCAAACTATTTAACAAGTTTAGTTAAATACGAAATTTCATTTATATAAATTGCAGTGAGGTGCTAAATCTGTTTGCCAAATTTTACTTATTTAGCTCCTGCTGTTTCGTAACTTATCGTGTCCATTTGTATTTACACAGACAGAATGAGCTTAGTACAAAATGTGACAGAAACATATGCATTTAATGTCAAAACAACAAATCAACTAAAAAATTTTTGAGAATTTTTAATCGAACTATCCGAATTTTACCAATATCTTAAAATGATCTTTCTTAATCAAAAGGTAACAATTAAAAAAATAACGAAGTGTATTGCATGCAATTCGCTCCATAAAGGAATTCAAACGAAAAATCAAATCTACAAGAAAGCGCAATCATAATGTAACATACAACTAAGTCGCATAATAATACCATATAAAAATTTGAAGTTCTAAGTTCAGAAATTAATAGAATAACATATTTTTTTTAAAAAAAAGTTTATTCATATTATTTTAATACCTTAAAAATAAACTTTGAATTTATTTTTTTCATTGACAAACTTTTATTTTTCATGTTCTAATTTCCAACTCCTTCATATTTTATTACGGTTCACAGGAAAAGAAGTGAAAATTCTGTGTGATATATTTAATGAAAACACAGTTGTCAACAATACAAAAAAGTATCTGAAACTTCACTAGGATTATTGACTAAATCAAATCTAGATAAATATACGAGTGTCATTAACATTTATCAGAGATAGATAATTACGAATTGGGTATCATAATCGCAGATGTATAATATTTAAACGTATGGTGTAGAATGCAATAAATTTCTGGCGAATTAGAACGTTCTGACATTTAGAAATCTTTTAGAGATAAGAACAATGATTTGGAATGACAGTTTGATCAAAATGATCTGCAAGACCATTCCCTAAATTTTCAAAACGTATTTCAACACAGAGTCTACGAAGAATTAATTCAAACTTCATTTAGAGCACATGCATTTAATACAAATTTGGATTTGATTTTAGCAGCTATTGCTATTCATATAGACGACAAACTGTTATTGAAGATTTTTTTTTTCGAGATTACCAAGTTTCCCTCTGTTGCAAAATTATTTTAAATATTTCGATTTGAAGGCTTTTGAGTCAACATGCACATCCTACAGACCCATACTGACTTATGTGTAAAGAGCCAACCAGTCGTAATGCAAGGTGATGGCATGACCAGTCCATCAGTGACACAGTTAATTAAATTTTGGAGATACAATTCTATGCCAAGATTTAATTTAGTTTTTACCTAATTTTTGATTATATGACACTTTTTCGTTTTCAAAATAATAAAAGTCGGGACGAATTTTGCAAATATCTTTGCTGGCTCTAAAAGAATACTTTAGAAGTTGAAACATTTTTCTTAAAATTATCAACAAAATTTGAAAGAGAGCGATTGAAACTTATTAAAACCAGCCGGCAATAATATTCAATAATGTAATTTTATAGCACTAAATTTTCTCTTAATATTACAACAGCTATAATGTGTACAAAAAAAAACTATAATTAACATTGTCGCAACGTTTGTGCGTGTAAATTCAGGTAGCAAATAAAACAATGAAAAATATGTTTCAAAATACACACATTTTTTAAGAGGTTGATTATAATTATAGGAAAAAAAAAGCATTCGAATCAGGGCCTGACTAAGGCAGGGGCATACGGGGTAGTTTCCCCGGGCCCCAAACAGAATAGAAATTTTATCTTACGCGTCCTGTTTTTAATGAATGTTCTCCAATACTAAAGTAATAAAGCAGAAGGGGCCCCAAAAAAGTTTTTGCCCGGGGCTCCAACTAGGCTAAGTCGGGCCCTGATTCGAATACAAAACTTATGTAATGAAAAAGCTTAATTTTTGAATTTTAAATGTTGTTTGTACAATTAGTTCTTATTTTACGATATGCTTTAAAATTATTAAGCTCATTTTTTTCAGTTTTAAGCCTTCTTTAATAAAAAATCTAATAGAAATTTTGAAAAACTTTTTAATATTGAGCTTTCTGCTACTTTAAAACCAAATTTTATAGGCATAAATTCGAAGGTCTGCCATATAGAGAGCTTCGAAATGTCTTTTAACTTTGTATGTCACAATTTACCAGATATAATTATCATGTCAAAAAGGAACTCACCGGTACCACTCCAATCCTCGATCGTAAAATCTGTCGAAGAAGTGTGTTTCCGGACCCGTCGCTCGGATATCCGGATGCAGCCTCAGAAACTCAAGCAGGGCCCTGGTTCCACACTTTTTGACTCCAATGATGAGGGCCTGGGGCAATCTCTTTTGGGTCCCGCCGTTGCCCCACACTCGCTCCAGCTCTCCGGAAACATTGCTGGCTGCCTCTTCCGATCCGGACTTGATTCGACGAGGAAGCCACGTCCGGACGTCATACGCTCCCTCATCCGGAGACCCGTCCTCCCCCGCAGTGATCGTCAGGGGGTGATGCGAGAAGAGGTAACACATGACAGAACAACAGACGAGCGTCGCGGTGAGCATTCTTCGGAAGATGCGGCATCTTCCGGTTAAGTCCATCTTAGACAAGATCAACAACCAGATTTCATTTTAAATCTCCTTATTATCAGTTCGGACATGAAAATTCAGACCTTTGATTGAGAGATATCAAATTAAATGTCTGTTGGCTGCTCCAAGTGCTGAGAAGTTAAAGAATTTTGTTATCCACTTGTAATGATGTAAGATATATAAATAGAATAACCGAGGAAATTCGATTAGTTCAGTGTTTATGTTATGTCCACAATAAATGTTTAGGAGAATAATATTCTTCTTTATTTACAACATGTTGATAACTTCAAAATAATTTAGGTGAACGTTTGTATATAAAGCCAGTATGGTTAAATGAAGTCTCATTAGGACATTTTTTCTTCATCAAATATTTCTTAAAGCTTAGCCACATTAAATTATGTTCATAGCAAAGTTTTCTTCAAAGAGATTTTGGAGATAATATGACTATTATTTCGTCAAAAAAGATTTAAAATATTCCATTTTTAATACCTGTTTATATTGTAATAATGATGCCATTTCTCTTAAAATAATTAAAAAAATGACTGCATCTTGAAAATGAATGATAGTTCCTATATTAATTCACAGAATAACAGCAAATAAGGAAATATTAAATGAAGTTCAGAACGATATTTATGAAGGAAAAGAAAACTTATTTTTCCGTAATAGTTTTATCAATGAATCAAGATACAAAATTATTCATCTATCAGTGATTATTCTATCGATTCTTTATAGATAAGGAATTTGCAATTAATTAACTCCATAAAACTTTACGAATGAAACTGGAACATGAATTTCTGATGCCATCCATCAAACCCAATTCTGTAAGTCAGTTCATCGAGAATCCTCTATGCCATTGTTTGTTTATAAATATCTCTCATAAATCAGTCCCAAAGACTCTTACTTTCCATGACCAAACGTACCGTTATCTCTCCAATAGCAAACCATTCCTCCCGATCCTCGTTAATTACAGCTGGAATCCAATGAATGAATCATTGTTGTCAAGTTGAGAGGGGCAGACATCCTATTCATTTTCCATCCCTGCCCGAAAAGTCAGGTGTCGTCCAGGGAATTCATCACCACGTGGCAGGTGGGTCGGGATGCCGAAAAGAGGTAATAATCGCGCTGGAATTATCGATAAAGTAATTAAAAAGTAATCAGGTAATCGGTTTCGGCGAGACTCACACCCCCAGGCAGATAAAAGAGCTGTTAGAGGCTAATTGCGCGAAATTGCTCTCAGTCTGGGAGAAAAATCCGGGAACAACCGAGCCTCGCTGAAATCGTCTGGAAAGTGGAGCACCCCTCCGTCGAACGCCCGACCCCCTTTCCCGATGGCATCAGCAATGCCCCCTGGAGGGAGGATCGGTAAACCTGAAGAGCTGCATCTCCGATGCTAAGCAAATGGGAATAAATATTGAAGATTTTTTTTAACGTTTATTTGACTTGCAGAGTTTATTTTCATTAGAAAAGTATTTATTCTCGCGAGTCAAATAAAAATAGCACAATTAAAAAAGGAAAGTCTTTCATTGAAATTGATGTGAATGAATAAACAGAATTTATTGGGTAAACATGATCTAACTTAAATCGTTAAAAAGTCTAAGAAAATGCTTCAAAAAAAAATAAAAGGGGTAGAATATTGTTTTTCATTCGTTAATTCCAAAGCAATACAATGCAAAAATCGAATGATAACGTCTAAAATATTTAACCAAAAAAGTTTAAAACAATTCAAAACTTCACTTCATTTCAAATGCATTAAAATGCTTTTAAAAAATATTTTGTTTATAAATTGTCATAACAGCTGCATTCAAGATAATTTTCATTTAAATGAAACTATATTTTCGTCTTACTATTCAATGCCGGCGTCATGGCATAGGGGTAGCGCCTCTTTCCCGTAATCTGCGAGTCCCGGGTTCTAGTCCCACTTAAGGCGTGATTGTTATCATAGGCTCTAGCTGTAAGGTGTGTGAATGTATCCCAATGTAAAAAGGGACTGTGCAAATGAATGTGATGACTGAGTAGGAAAAGCCGTACTCTTGGCCCTAGTTGGCGTTACCAAAAAACAAGGGACGCTAATTAAGCTTCAATCACTGACTACTCAGTGAGCATGTCCATGGTAAGTGCCATAAGAAACAAAACAACTTTTCAATACGACAATGTTTATAGTCTGTCATATTGTAAATAAATTGCGTTTTATGACATGCTTTGTGAAGACATCGTTTCCACTCATTTTTCAGGGTTGTCAAACCATTACACCAAAAGCAAGAACATTCGGCAATTTTTTTGTAGGTCATAAGTTCTCAGAAAGAGAAAGTTCTTCAAAATTTTAATTATAAACGTTATAAATACTTTAAAAATCTCACCGTTTTTGATTATTGATTTCAAAGTATGTTATTGTTTGAAAAATCATTTTAACATCCTTTAAAAATTTGTAAAATAAGCATTTTTGTGGCTCTTATTTTAATTCAGTACATATATTTTTAGTTTTTAAAATATTTGTAAATATATTTTGCAATAACACTTTTCTTTGTTTTAGAATAGAGTTTGCCTTTATGCGCTTTGGGACGGTATTTAATATATACATTGTTGCTGTTATATAATCTAAAATGAATTTTGAAAATAATATAAAGGAAAAATAAGAAGCTATATTATAAAGTTCCGAAAATTTGAATGATCAGTAAATTTTATTTTAGATCAGTTACTAATGTTTCATTGTTAAAGAGAGCTGAAGATAATTCAAAATTAAATAGATTTAAATTTTCAATCCACAACAATATTTCTGATGTAACGAAAGTTTGATTAATTCAATCGATTCAATACATATAATAAGATGGTTTTTATTTGGCCGTTTTAAGCAAAGAGATGATTACTAGCAGAAATTTACTCATTTATGTGATATGTTACGATGTTAATAGATCTAATTAACATCGTAATTACATTTATATTAAAAATCATAAATATCATGATTTTTTATATGAGGAATTCACTTTTTTATAACTTTTCCCACATAACTTTTATATAATGTGAGAATATGACTGATAAGAAACAGCTCTTGTTTACACACAAACGAACACACACA
>JAOUZG010010699.1:3672335-3698894 GCA_026289955.1 Argiope argentata
TATTGTTGTAACAATCAAAAGTTAACATTTAATTTAATTACTTAATTGTACATTAGAATTATTTTAAAATTATTAGATGATTATCACTACTGCATTTTTTTTAAAAATATTCGTAATTTATTCACATTATGTTTATTTATAAAAGTTTAAATATTAAAAATAATTGAATATTACTATTTTATATTTTAAATTTATCATATTATTCGTTGTTATATTGATTTTTACTTTATCATATGCTTAGTATAGAGAAAATTTAGTAACAGTCAAAAAAATTGGAGAATCTCTACTTTTAATACTTCCCCGGGTTCGAAGAACACTTTTCGGAAAATGTTCTTTTGCCAGCCTGTATGCTTGTGACATCCATGTCCCTCAAACTTTTTGAATGATCTCAGAGATCATAGTTGCAGGGGCATGGAGAGGTGTTATGTATGCTTGTGACAAACATAACTCAAAAATTTTTGGAGCTAATTGGTTGAAATTTGGTATACGATCTTAACATCAAATATACAAAACATTTTATCAAATTTTGTGTAAAATCTATTTAGACTATGTCCGGACTTACTTTTAACAGTTAACACGATAACTATACAATCACAAAATTACAAATGGAGTGAATTGTAAGTTAACACGATGACTACAAAATGAAGAGATCTAGATAAATAAAATTCGGTGCATAGATTTACATTCTATAGTGTAGATAGTTTTAAAATTTTGACTGATATGATAAAGAATTGATAGTTTGTTGGTCTGTACTTACAGAAACATGCAAACGTGATACCTCGAAAAAACAATTAACTTATGGTATAGAATTTTGTAACCACAAATGTAATTTTTTTATCACCTTTTTATTTCGATCGATTAAAATGAGGCTTCTAAAATACAAATTATATTTTCGATTACTATTAACAGCATGGCAAGGATAATCGCCAAAAAAATCACCAAGGATGTCACGATGGATTCAATAAAAAAGCTATATTCATGCCAAAAATAGACATTTCCTAAATTTTGGAAGTCAGTGAGATATAAGACTTTCTTTGAGAAAACATCTTTATCAGATAGTAGGCAAGGAGATCGCTCCTGGTGGTTAAGCTTACTTTTTTTTCTTTATTTTAATTTGTGGATAAATTTATTTTCCATTCCTGTTAATTCCACTTCATAATGCATCAGGACTTTATTGACTTTTTTTTACAAAATAGGGGGATTTTACAATATAGAACGATGTAGTGGGAATTATATTACCATGCATTTGGGAAATTAAAAGAGACATAATAAAATGTTCCTACATTTTCTTCTTAACTAAAGGTTCATTAATTACACAAAATGTTTTAATTTGTGTTTTCTTTCATTTTGGAAATAACATAAGTTCAATATAACAAAATCCACTGCATCTCTAATACCTAACTCCGCTCTCCTCCCCCAAAAAATCTATTTTCTTCCTTTTAATGAAGTATATGTATGGATTTTTGTGATAGATTCTCGAATTTTAATTGCTAATGCATGCACCTAATAACAAAAATACTATTTTTTCATAAAACGCCATGACAAATAGAAATATTAATATAATTATAGTAACATCTTTCTATAGTATAAAATAAGATATACCCAGCACACCAGCTTTTATTCTAGACGAAATTTGTTATAAAAGAATTAAGGGCAAAGTCATTAAGTTGAATAGATGGGACAAAACAAGTCAATAAATTCCTTTGATACAGACTGAGGAGTTGTGGATGTTAAATCTTTAGTGGTCACAAAGTTCTCCATTCGAGAGTAATACCCATAGGGGTACTAGTTCTGAATTAATTGTTCTCTGTTCCAGGTCTAAATTAAGATTTGTGGATGAATGAATGAAATTAAGAATGAAGTCCGCCCCGTAAAAAGTATGACGTGTGTATGTAGCTTAGTCACATTCCTGGCCCTATTTGGCGCTACTGAAAAACAAGAGACGCTCACACTGCCTAAATCGCAGACAGGTCTACCAGTGGACTCGTAAAGTGCCATAAGTAACGACAACAACAAAAGATCTGCCGAGAATAGTTGGTGCACATCTTGTGCCAAATATCCTCTCTTTCCAAAGTGTGAAAATTTGGATGAGGAGGTGTCATTCTCCACCGACTACAGATCAAAATTCGTTTCCGTAATAGTTTCTATGTTACTTTAAAATAAGACATTACTATATGTCAAATGAATTAGAATTTGAAATTTTACTTCAAATAAAAATGCTCCTAAAGTCAAACATCCGTTTCTTTCTTGTCACAGCTTGTACATTGGTTTAAGAATGATTTGAAATATTCAGCAGTTTTCATAAAATAATCAGGAAAACTTGATTGCCCCTAATGAACTGAGGAATCTCTAATTGCTCTATTTTATATAAAATTTCTAAAAAGATGAATTGATCTAAAACAGTTGAACTCGGAAACAATTTTTTAATCATAAATCCAACGTATTGAAAAGGATTTTTCTCTTTATGCGTATTAAAAAAATAAACCCATTCAATAAAATGATGAAATCGAATTTGAAATCAATGTTCCAAACTCTGCGGGAAATGCATCATACGATTAAAGTAATTATGCGTAAGAAGAAAGAAGAAACGTCTCCACAACTATTCCAGGAGGTGAAGTCATCATTACGAGGAACGAACCCAGAAGGGTCCTCCGCGTCTTCATCCCTCCGCCTTCCCACACACCCCGGAAAACATTCTTTTCCAGATAATTAATCGAAAAGAAGCCGGTTCTCTTTTGCACTGATCAAAGGCAGGCCCATCCCCGGGAGGAGAGAGGTCCATCGATTAATCGATTAACAATATCGCATAGGTATTCGCCTCCGGGGCCACTGCTGCGACATCCCGATTGATTTCTGTTACTCTCACTGACTGACTTGCTGGCTCTTTTTCCAGTTACCCGCCCCCCTAACACCCTCCCCCTTATTCCTTTGTTCTTTTAGGAACAGTCAGAATGAGGGGGAGGGGGATTAATGACGGACGGGAAAGTTTTTCGCAGGAAAAGGAATCCGAGAAGGTGCGAGATTAGATCGGACAGAGAATAGGGAATTGTGGCTTGTGCAGATTGGATGATAGCGAGTGTTGTGCCTGTCTAGATGTTGAATATTTATTCGATGTTTAAATTAATTTAAAAATGAATCGCGAAGTTCACAATTTTTTTAATCCTCATAATAAGTGGAGTTATTTGGTCTCGTAGTGAATTTTTCTTTGTACTTGGCATTCATAGATTTTTACAGAATAGCGAAACTAGTTCTTGGAAAATAAAGCAAACTAGAATCCAAATGGTTTCTTTTTTCATGCAGTATCCATAAAGAGTTTAGTAAATTTAGGTACTAAGAAATTTTTAAAAATAGACTTTTATTACCATATTAAATAATTAATTTTTATTTTAAATATTTTTTTATTACTTAATTTTGAAATTCTTCTATTCATTACCAGATGGTATCACTAATATGCCATCAAAATTTAATTCAATCAATCAACTAAATGATTATTGTTTTAAATTATCGAACTGTAAGTATTGAAACTGAACTGTAAATATTTGAACTGTTTATCGAAGTAAAGCATTGAACTGTCATGGAATTACAAATACAGTTGGCCATTTTAAATAAAACAAGCACTATTTTAATAAAAAGGGGAAATTTTGAGTTCTTGTACAAAAGAAAGTGACAGAAAAAGGAACCACAAAATTTTATCCTACAAATATAAAATAAATCAAATTAAGTAAATATATTTAAGAGAAGATAATTATATAAAGTTATTCTTTCGTAGTTAGTTTGATAAAATACATAAACAACATATTAGTTTAGATGTATTTTTTCAGCAAAAAGTTTCTTATTAAACTAATATCTCGTATTAGAAAATTTAATTTAATACTAAGGGTTTTAGCCTTAAACAACTAACTGGTTTCTCGCCTTATCAATAAATATCAAGTACTTTGTTAAATTGCTTCTAATCACTTCAAGTGAAAGTATTTGTTAAACTAATATTTACGCAATTTCAAATTTCTGACTGCTATGCTCTGCCTATATTAAAGCATATATATATAAAAGGCAGCCTAGGAAAATACCCAAACTGCAATAATCCTTATAGGTATATAAATGTGATCTTTATTATCTTTTTGCTTATAAACCTTTATATCGAGAAGTGAGAAAATTGAAAGAGCAGTTAAACCTAAATAATGATGAATAAAATACTTTTTCAATCGATAAGATTTAAACAATGCTATAAACTCCGCAATAATCGTTATAACTAAATATTTTCAATCGAACAGCCTTTGAAATTTAAATGTATCGTAAAAATATTTCAAAAGGTATTTGGAAAGCAAATTTTTACAAAATGAGCTTGAAAGTTTATACGAAATTTACATAAATAATTTTCTTTATTTTCATTTTAATCATTTAATTAAAACCCAAACAAACAAATAATTTTTTATATGTAGCTTTTAGTACGTTTCGAAATATAAATTAAAAAAGATTTTTAATTGTATAAATCGTGAATTTTTTAAAAATGTGAACAGATCTCTTAACCCGAAAAACAGGAATATATAAACAAATTTTATATATATATATATATATATATAATTACTTTTTTACCATTGGGCATTATATCAAAACTCAGAATAAAAAATATAAAATCCTTCAAAAGTTTGGTAACTATTTATTTATAGTATAATAAATTGGATTATTTTATGAATATCCTTAAATTTATTTATTAAAGTTTAAAAATAATGACATTTAATAATATAACTAGTATCTTATATCAAAACTTAAATGTATTGCATGAAATAAAAAGACATCCCCTCCCCCAAGATTTGTTTCAAAGAGGAACTAAAATTAACACGTTATTAATTTGTTTACGACGTTAAAAACTTTACTTTCAAACAATTTTTTGTAGAAAAATATAAATAAAAGGGATACATTATTTCTGAAAAGTATTGAAAATTTTAAGTGTCGAAAATGTTATGAATTCACCGTTCTCACGAAAGTATTTGATTTCGTTAAATCAGTTTATAAGCAAAATAATTAAATCATAGTCTTTCTTTTGTCTCACTGAAGCTCTGATGTATGAAAATATAAGCTTTAGTTAGCACTTGCGTCCGTCAAATATTAGCAAGGCTACCTTATATAATATAGAAATAAGGAAATAAATTTAAAAATATGGGTGTCTGTTAAAAATGTTCGATTGGTTTTTTTGTTGTTATATCTATGCAATTTTAAATCATAGTGTAGGTTTATAGTTCCATGACAATAGCTTCTAATTTCCATGGCAGGTCTTTTTATTGTAATTGATTTAAACGAATTCAAAAGCCTTTGTACAAATTCCTAAATATCAGTCGGTTAAAACACTACTATTTTTCTTTGATTAACAAAGATTTCAATAAAGGAAAATAAACGTTATCTTTCGAGCTTATTTGTTTCAAATCTAAAACAAGGTTTTAAACACAGAGAAATAAAAAGCTGTAATGTTTAGTTTTGTAATAAGTTCTCTGAATTCATCGTTTTATTTGGGTATATATGTATTGGTTATATCAATCAGAAATATACTTTCTAATATTCAAGATTCATTTTTTAAAGACTTATTTTTCCATTATCTTTTTTATTGTCCAGATATTGGGGGGAAACCCCGACTCTTTTTTGAAACACATACGTTTACTGAAAGATTTTGAAATTTATACTATCTTTATACTAAATATGCTGTTTCGATGATAATTTTTTTTATAAACATGTAACTTTAAACGTTATTTTTTGTACTGGTTTTAAAATGAATGATTCCATTTGTTTGATTACCAATTTTTGAAACAAACAAAAATAATGAATTATTTAAGCTTAATTTAGTATTAAGACATATTTTGAAGCAATATAATGACTCTTATAATAAATGAACGTAATGTTATCTTGCAAGAGAGATTTTATGCTGAAACAGAAAAATAGCATTGCCTACTTTTTCAGTATTTGAAGGCTAAAAAGATCTGGAAGTTCTGTTTTTTACACTTAATAGCTCTTAATTGCCAACTTTGAAGTGAGGTTGAAGAAATAAAATGGGTCGAGGAAGATTAGTTGATCGTGAGAGTGAGTTTTTATAGTTAAGTTATATTATAGTCCCATTTTAAAGCAACACTAGACCTATTTTGGAACATATCTTGCAATTTTGGACCACGATCAGTTATGAGGATGACATCTGAGTTGGCACCCCTTTTCCAAACCAGCAGGTGGACATTTGGTCCCGACGGTTTATCCTCCGCCAAACCCGCTTACACGATGGTTCTTCGGAAGATTCGGGTCACGAACATGGGACTCTCTGGCTCCGAAGCCAGGACTTTAACACCAGGCCACGCTGAATGAAAGAGAAGAACGTTATAAAAATTCGAATCATTCCTGGTGCAGTATTTTTAATTGGCCTAAGAAAAAGAAAGAATCTAAGCCTGCGAGATGACGATTGCTTCCAAGATGTCATCTGAAGAACATTCTCCAAACCGAGATTATGACAAGATGACAAAAGGAATGGGAAGAAGTCGAAACAGTCCATTCTACACATAACATGATACCGAAAGTGTTTCTCTACGCTGCCAACTGTAACAGGTGTGTCGGGAATAGGCCCACTTCAGTTGGCCTATTCCCGACATACCTACACAGATTCCGTCTAGCCAACTCTCCTTGCTGTAACTGTGGGGAAATAGGATCTCCACTTCACTATGCCACAGAAGGCCTACTGACTCTCTCAAGGCACATGAGAATGCCAGAAACAAGTCCCGAAGAAGAATGGTAGAGGAGAATGTCCATAGTAAACCATATTCATAAATACCAAGACATCTTCAAGATCACACAATAGTTGAGACCAGAATGCCACTTGTCAAAATCAGCCGAAATTATAACTTCAAAAAAGGAAATCAAAACTTCAGGACCCAGATGGACGCTACACATTTCTGACTCTACAGTGATTGTTTGTATACCATACAGATGTACACACTTTAATTTGTCAATCCCCCCTTTTCAGTTGGTTATCTAATTTCCATGTAAGTTGAACCTATAATCAAAATTAAATTAAGTATTTTTGTCCCCTTTATCCAGTTATAACTTCAGAAAAAAATTGAATAGATTCGTGTAAGATTTGACACCGATGGCATTGTCTCTGGACATCCCTGAATGCTGTATCGTCTCTTTCTTTCCTTTAACAACTTTTTTCTCTCTCATCCTGTGCTCATCCAACTGGTTAGATTACAGTGTTATAGGCGATGATGACGATGAAAAGCTCTTCCTCTATCTCTGTCTGGTATGAGAATGAGAAGTTTAAAAATGGTGGTATAATTTTCATCAAGTTCACACAAAAAATCGTAATTTAATGGTGTATTTTGAATGATCAATTTTTTAACCGGATTCTAAATCATATCTCTTCACGAATATGAATAAAAAAGAATGCTTGATGAATATTTAGCGATAAAAGTGCCAAAATATTCATCACTAAATATGCAAAATTAAAATTTCAATCATTGTATCTTGTCATCATTTATTAAATCACTTTTCATTTAATATGGTGGTACTATTTCCAAAATTTTCATCGAATCGGGATTTTTTAAAATTTATTTCTGGATGCCTGCTCAGAAATGAAAATTCTCGGAAAACGCATATTACTTATTATTACTGTTTCCTCTCTATTGATGTTTAGTTTAAGTATAAGATTTTATTACTCTTTTATTTCATGCATTGTTCGGGCAGCATTCTTTTCTTGCTTTCGCTACGAGATGGAATTTAATAAAGTCTTTGTTGCCGCTGCTCTTAACTCGAAGGATTAAAATTTGCATTTTCTTTTGGTTTCTGAAACTTTCTGCTTTCAGGAATTTCGGCGAAGATGCAGAACTCTTTTTTTCATCCATATTGCACATTCCAGAATAAGGAATTTTAGTAAAGCTCTCTGAGAAGGCTATATCATAATTAATTTTATTCGGAAAGATAGGTGCTTTGAAAAGCTTTCAGAAAATGTTTAGTAGCATAATATATCATTCACAAAGCTTTCAATATTCTTAATGAAATCTGCGTTATAATTCTCTTTATAAAAATAGGAAACATTCATCACGATGAAAGAGAAATTAAAAAATTTCTATTTGAAACTATTTTATTCATACTTTTCCGTTAAATAAAAAAAGTATTTTTTAACAATTTTAAGAAAGTCTTAATTTAATTTATTTAATATTATTTAATTTCATATTTTAATGTTTAATTTCTGCCGAAAAAGTTAAAATCAGAAGAAATTTCAGTATAATTTTAACTTTTTCTTCTTTTTAAATTTGGAATTGAGACCTTTTGTTTATGATATTTATGAAAATGATGATAAATTTCAGGATATTCAGGATTCTAGGACAACGTTGGGTTGACAAAGTGAACAGCCGGGGGGGGGGGGGGGGGGTTCCTTCGTTTTTTATGAATTAATTTTTGCCAAATGCGCTTAAAATTAGGAAATGATTACATATTATAAATTTATGTATACGTTATATGATATCGTTGAAAAGATTTTTTTTCTTTCAATTTTTAGGTAATGTAGAAATTTTTGGATGTTAAAGCGGTAAACTCCAACATTTCCATGAACTTTTAATAAATTTAAATTAGATTTAAAATTTCCAAAAAAAAAACCCCTTCTCCAAGATGCTTTGATAACTTTGGGTCAAATCTTCTAGTCAATTGAGTACATACACACATGCAAGCATATTCACATTTATTATAAGTAAAGATAAATAATATATATATATATATATATATATATAATGTAACATTATTATTTAAATTATTTGTTGAAAGCAGAAGGTGGTTTCGAAGACATAGACGACGCTTTGAATTTTAACGTTTTATTCCATCACGGGAAGCAGAAGCGACTAGCACACAGAACGACTCAAAACTGAATGACAAAAAGCTGATGAAACTTTGATCTCAGTGAATATATAATTTTAGATTTTTGATAGGGATCTTTGAACATTGGAATCATATGTACATCTCGTGTAAGGGGATCAAAAGGATATCTTAATGGAATGTGCTTGAGTGGACGATTTTTATCCCTTCACCCGGAGTGTGGGAATTAGTCGACTTTTAACCAATTCAACAATTTTACAAAACTATTGTTGATTTAATTAACTAGAACTAGTGGAATGGAACAAAAAATAAGGGAATATTTTTAGAATGAAGTTACTATAGCTAAAGTAAGATAAAAATTTAAAGATTAATACGGGCTTAATTTAATTTAAAAATATTTTTACACACACACACACACAAACACACAACTCTTGTGCACAACAATTATTCCTTGCATAAAATTGACAGCGGGAATAGTTTTAGCTCAAATAAAAGAGACATCAGAGTGAAAATTATTACATATTCTTGAATCTGCTTTTCGCTTTATACGTGTATATTGATGGCTGAGAAAGTGAGTGACTCCAATTTTCCAAGGTACCGAAAAGATAAATATTATTTTTATTTCGCTTTCTTAGAGTTACGCATGGTCTTGGGCTGTCTAAAATTAACGCTTTTATCCTTGCTCAGACATTTTCTGCAAAATTGTTAAATATTTTTAATACGACCCACAGATAATTACATGCATATTTGAGATAAATTAGGTTTAACTGCTATGAAATTTCCATGTGGTCTCTGAACTCCTTAGTTGCCTTCCCGAAAATTAATATTTTGGCATTATTCAAAAATCCCCCAATATTTGTAATTTCCTGTTACCACGTCTCTTAAATATGCGAATAGCAATGTCCCATTAAAACGAATTGGATGTTCTCTGACGTGTCCTCGTGATAGATTTGGCATTGAAGTGGGATTGAATTATTGTGGCGTCGCAATGAGCAGCAGGGGGGCCATGTAATCGGATTAGGGCCCCGCTCATTACGGATGCCCACTGATCCGTCTTTCTTGAACGGTCCGCCGTGTCCGGCTTAAAGCGGGAAGCGTGCCACACTCGCACATTAAAACGTCAGTCGTAACAAGCGGTGTAGGGTTCCCTGCTAAGTATCGACATAAAGTGGGAGGGAAGAGGACACATGTTCTCCGAACGTAAAAGATGGGCGAGGCAGCTTCTGGTGCTGCACATAACTGCGCCTGACAATGCGAGACATTTTGAAATTTTCTATTAAAGGTGATCTTTTTGCTTGTATGATTTTTCATGCATCTTCGAATTCATTGATCATTCCATTAACTTAGAACGGTAATACCTCAACCCCACCGGTTTTCTTCGGCAACACTTCGGCAATATGACGAGCTTGTACCATCATGTAGGGACGAAAATTAAATATATGTTTTTGGTTTCACCATCAGTGTTCTAAAATTAATTAACATCGCCTTTTCATTTCTTCTATTACTTAATGTAGAGCAAGTATAGTAACCATCGAAAAATTCGAACTAGAGTTTCTGTCGCATCTCTAAGGCTTAGAGCTTCCTGAGTGAGAAAAATACATTTTTAGAAAATGCCCATCTGCGACCAAGATAGTTCAAAAATGTTTTGAGCTAGACTGCTGGAATTTAGTCTTTTAACCAAATTTGCAGATTTCTTTGAGTAAAATCTGTTAAGAGGAAATGCATTTGCCCGGTTTCTCGAATATAAGAAAGCACAATGTCAAAGCGGAGAGAGCTAAATTGAAAAAATTCGTTTTAATTCTTAGGTCATTAAAAAGGCTCCTTAAGTCTTTTAATTAATGGCAGGTGTTTGTCCACACCTTTGATTTAACATCAATAGTGTAGACACCTGCTGAACAATTTTAGGTAGGCCGAAAGTCGTTCTGTACTTTCAGAATGACCTCTAGATATAAAGTACTTATGTACAGCCGATTACCCCACCACCATTCAATGAAGTAGTATCAACAGGACGATACAAATACCAATCTTCTTCCAAATGCCATTCTTCTTAAATCCTCATATATTAGCCTAGTTTTCCTTGTAATAGTTTCAACAGAATAATTAAATTAAAGTTCTATCTTTAAGAGAAATGTTTAGATGAATTTATAGAATTAAAGACATTTAAAAGTATTTGGAGAATCGATAGAAAATAATTAAATACATATAAATGTTCAATCAATCCTATTCATTTGACTTCCGTTTTATATCTAGAAAACCGAGAAAAAATAGAAAATTTCAGTTATTAAATAAGTAAACTTATTTAGCAGAATTTTTAAAGCATCATTCTGTTATTATGATTTTAAAAAATTTAAGAACAACTATTGTTAAATTCTCTGAAAAGATACCGATATTTTTTATTATCAATTGAAAAGGAAGCCATAACTTTGTGACAGTACTGTCGTCCGTTTCTGCACACCACGATATTCTAATACTCCAGTCTCGATGACATGACTTCTACCTCTCATCATGATAAAGAAATTTCTGCAAAAACCAAATTTTATTTTAAAGAGACCGATTACATAGGACTCTGACAAGCAAAAAAACCGCCAGAATAAAATATTTTCTCACTCGTTAGAAATTTGAAGAGCGAGTTATTGACTCACGTGTTGTCCTTGTCATCGCATAATAGTTCAGTTTAGAAATCATCCCTAATTATTGCTCGTCTATTGAACGTATGGTTAAATCAACTTTAATAAACTACATGCTTTCCAAATATTAATGCCGCATAGATATAGAATGAAATTTTATTATTTCGCAACGATATTGAACCGTAGCCATAATATAGTAAACTTTGTTAACTATTTCCCTTTTTTAAAAAAGAAATTAATAATTTTTCTTAAACAGTTTTCAAGCAATTTAGTCTAATTATAAACATGCTATTGTTCCGCTTTGAAACTGCATAACGCCTATATCTTGATGACAAAGAACCTACTTTCTAAATTTTACATTAAATCATTTGGATGACTTTTTATTCCATTTCCGGAGGGATCTGAAGCAGTACACAAAGATGCAGACTGTGTCAATTTGACCGGTCGATTGCTAATGCAGAGGGTTTATGTAACAGTGTAGAGATTTACTAATAGAAGCCTCAGGGTCCCATATAAAATTTAATAATACTATACAAGACACAAATGTTAAAGAATTTTACAAACGCCATTACTGCACAAGATGTTCAAGGTTACTGATGCATTATCTTCGACCACATGATACAAGATTCAGAATACCAGGTGATATCGCGAGGATATTTATTATAGAGACTACTCATCGGTTTGATGGTAAGCGGAGGCATATTCATTTTATTCAGAAATAAGATTTCCTTTATTTTATTTCTATTTGTAATTTCATAAAAGTAGGAGCTATGAAGGTAGAAATAAAAAAAAAGGTATGTGATATCTCTTCAAAGATGTCACAAGTGTGGTTGAAAATAAAATAGAAGCTTGGGTAAGGTCGAGTGAAAACCATTTCCAAGCTAATGCAATTACAGAAAAAAAATTCAGTACAAAAAACTTTCGTTATGATGAGGAAGGAAAGTACTCGGTTTAATTATTTTTCTATTTTCAGTTATAATGGTGTTACGGGTAAACAAAAATTTCACCGCTATAGCAGCCATTTTCCATTCAAAATCGATAAACAGTGGTTTCAGTTATTCTATTCATATGTACGAGCAAGAATCTATAAGAATATATGCTTATGAACGAAGGATATTTTGACGTCTTAATGGCCAATATCTGTAAAGATTTTTTTTAATTCCAATTTTTTTTAAGAATTTGTTTTATGAGAACAATTACAATCGGTAGAGTTTATATAAAGAATTTATTTAATATCTTATTTGCATGCAAGCCGTACTTGTTCATTAAAAAATGATTATCAGCTTAATTAGGAAATTTAAAGTTCGAAATAAGTATCAACACATAACTCTTAAATTATTATCAAATGAAATATAACATAAGGCTTTTTCGTTTCAATGTGAATTTAAATCTTGCTTTAAGAAAAATTGTCATTTGAAACATTGTTATTACTTGAATATATTGAATAGAAAAAAAATGTAGGACTATTTGAATTAATGTTTCGTGCTATTTTGGTATGTATGTTTTCATTATTCCACGAAAGATAGATTGCAAGACAAAGGCTTTTGTTTAATGAAAACAAATGTATCAACACACTCAAAGAATATTAATACATCATTCTCAGGAACTACTCATAAATATCACACGTTGTTTTCTTTCAAATAACTTTTTTAATGAAACAAAGGCCCCCTACTACATAAGAATCTACCATTCAATCTGAAACAATTTAGGAACAGAAGAACAATGAATTTACCAAAAAATTTTCATTAGCGAAACGAATAATTCAGACTCTAGTGTCACTTCAACGTCAAAATTGAGTCAGAAGTGAAAATTACGAGATACGGCAGAATGGAATTTTCCGATATGAAACTTCTGCAGCCATTGAAAGAATCTGAAAGACTACTTTTTCCCACTTTTCTATAGAAAGAAAAAGAAAGATCGAAAAAAGAAATGGCGACTTTGTTACCAGGGTAGGCACGCTATTATTCGGGAACTTATAAATTACCTTCGCCTAATTTAGCTCCAAAGTTGGCGCAGCTTGTTAACATGCTCTTGCCCGAAAAGGGTTGGCGCGCAATTTCCGTGTTCCTTTGTTCCTTTTCTGCACTCGTATTCGTCGTTAACGCTAATTTATAACTGGAACCGTCGAGGTGACAGGGCAGCAGCGACTGCAAGGTGCCTAAATCACGCCGGATGGCGGGGCAATTTAGAGCCACGAGAGGTGTTGTAATTGCGGTCTTCACGTTACACGGGGGGTAACTGCGACCGTAACTTTTCAGAAAACTTTTGTCCTTCGAATTAGTTTCACTTAAGGCTGGAATGAGCCCCTTTTTTGCGAGAGAAAAAGAGCACATCAGATTGTGAGTGAAATATGAGGCATATTATTTCGAACATGAGGCATGTTATTGCAAAGCCTTCCGATGCCTTTGAAAGAGACAATGCGAGTGCATCGAGTTGCTAATTACAAATCTCTTCTGAGAGCAATTTGAAATTCTAATCATTTGATCAAGATGGAAAGGCTTATTATGGGAAATTATAATCTCCTTTCTTCGGAAGAATGTACAAAATTCAGAAGACAGTAAGGAAGATAGTGGAAACAGCCTTTGTTTTCATTAGATATAAAATTTCATTTACCTGTCCCCATTGCTGAGAGTATGGGCTTTTGAAATAAACTAGAAATCTGAATAGTCATGGAATTGTAAGTTTCCGCTTTTGATCTAGCATATATCATCATAAACTTCATGTGGCAGCGTTTGTTGATCAAAGTGACTTGAAATACTTTTGGTTGACTTCAATACCATATGTATTCTTTTCATAATCAATACCTGTAGACAACCATATATAGCCTACTAAAGAACAGAACAACTAAACTTTAATGCAATTTTGCCCGATATCGTTCGAAATCGATTTGAAAGTCACAAGTGTCAGTTTTTAAAGTTTTGAGGATCGTTTTAGAATTTAAATAATAGTAAAGATTTTTTTTCTCCTTATATGGTAGACTGAAAGCATTAAAATGCCATTTTAATTTTTTTAGCTTTATATAGTTCAAAAAGTTTAGGATTGGGTGGAGAGGGGAACTTAGTGTTGGTTTAGTCGCTAACTGAATCAAACTGAGGGGAGTATGCTTCCGTTAATATTTATCAAGCAAAAGCAAAAGCAAAAATCTAGCTCTTTGAACATAACGTAATTGTTTTGCAAAACTATTGAAAATTTGGAATATGGTTCACTGAAAGCTGGAGGAGCCCATAATAAAGTTTTTCCATTTTGCCAATGGCATAATAGATTATAACATTATTGCATTTCATTTTTTTCTAAAGTCTTTAATTATTCATAACAGCTTCGATAATTCCGTTTAGATATAGGTTTTTACTAGAAATAATTCTTTAAAGGATCTTGATATCGAAGGGTCTGTCTACAAAAACAACTCTATTTACCACCATTCCTTTTGTAAGTCTCTACGCTTTCCTGAACGTTTCATAGAATGTCCGATTCTCAATTTCAATGCAGAAGATGCAAAAAATAAACTCATCCCTTAAAAATATTACAATTACTTAAGAAATATCAAAATATTGTTAATGGATTTCTAGGGATCGTTTAATTTACACATGCGAGAATCATTTAGAGGATTTGCTTTTAAATGCGGCATTTATTAGATTAATACTTTCGTCATGAAAAGCAAGATAATACCAGTACTCATGCCTCATATAACGTACCATGAAATAACTTCGGTTGAAGTTTCCCGCAATCGTATACTCGGGCATTTTACCAGTCCACCCACTCTAGAGTTATACTATAACTGTTTTTACTACAGAAAAAAAAGATTGAAATGAGATCTGCAATGCATGTTTCAATGTATCATGTCAGAACATCATTTCTTGAACGATCATGCACAACTTGCTCGTGCAAGTTAAATTATGTTTTTATTCATTTTTAATCGTTTCGTTGAATGAGTCACTTTAGTATTGCAAACAATCCAAAAAAACTTCGTCTCGCATTGATTGTTTAAAAAATATCACGTTTCCTATTTATTTCATTTCATAGAATCACGCGCTCAAAATGACATTTTTTTAGGTTTTATTGGCTGTAGTAATTAACTTATTTTTTAAAAAATCAGAGCTTTTGTAAATGGGATGGCAACGCATTGTTATAGCTTTTTTTTTTTGAAAGTCTCGTGCAGATAGTAAGATTTTTATTTTTGGCCAACGGATTTTTGCTGACATTAAAAACCTCACCCCAAAAATAGCATCATGTTCTGACTTCACAATATAAAAAGAAACAAAACTGGGAATATTACAAAAAAAATCGACTGAACTTATCAGCTGCCAGCTGGTACAATGCGAAAAGATTTTCCTGGATTGGGCGAACCTGTCGTAAAATTTGTGGACTGTGAATTCCAGTTTTTGACGCTTCAAGACTCGGTGGAATACGTTGAACGTAAAAACTGAAGTGCCGTCTCTTCTCCAGCCAGACTACTTCTTTGCAACTCCCTGGAAATCTCTTTATAGCTGTGTATGAACCATGGAACTATAATAAAAGAAGGGATGTTCTTTTCCGTTTAAACCTAAGAACCAGAGAACTCATTGAACTGTAATTTTCGAAATTGCTTTGAAATTCCTTTCATGCATTATTTAATCAAATGGAAACTCTTCTTGATGTATTAAAATCACTTTCTTCACAAAAACTCTTAAAAGAATCTTAACCCCTTCGCATATAATGACGTGTCTGACACGCGCATCGAATTACTGAATTTTTATTTTCAAGTCTGCAATTAAGCCACAGAATTAAGTATTTAAATACGAAAAAAAACAATATGAAACGATTTGGTATCCCAAATGCCCCATATATTATTTAAAAAAATTAAAATTATCAATAAATTACCAAAATAGGATGAGTTATCTAATTAGAAAGTTAAATAAATTCGTATGTTAAGTGGTTAAGCATCTTGGGCGTTTTGTTTCACTAAAAGAAAAAATCCCCGAGTTTCTCAATTTTATATTGATAAGAATTATTTCACCATATCTGAAAACATCTATTAATAAAATTTTGAAATTACAAGGTTATTGAGCTAACATTTAAAAGAGTAAATGAAAGGTGCCATAACATTATATTCCTTTGAGTTAAATGTGCCATTTCTTCTTCAGTATCATACTTTTTTTAATTTTAAATAGAGACAAAAAAAATTCAGAGTATATTATATAGCATGCATATAAGTATAGTAATATTTTTTATTTTAGCCCAATATATTTTTATATTCATACTGAAACACATGCATATTTCAGAATTCCAAATTTCCTAAAATATTTTATCTAAACACCCCGATTTTTTATTTAAATTTAATGTGAAAAGTAGTTAAAGTTAATAAATAGTGCAGATCATAATCTTACAAATGCACTGGAAGACTTAGATAATTAAATTAAACATTTATACATCTTCAAAACAGGACGTCAATTGAAGGAACTTCGTTATTTTGAATCATTCAGAAGGGATGAGAGTTACTTTTGAGTAAGAACGTTCTCTTCAAAACTAATATAACCAACCCAAATTGAAATCACGCGCCTCCGTACGCAATTGCTGAAAGTAGACGTTTAAGAAAGTTCAAACCGTGAATGCTCACGTATAAGATTCGAGACAATCATTAAGACCTCAATAGTGACAGCATAATAAGGTTCAAGAGATAACCGCATACACAACGATATAAAGCACTACAGCTAAATCTGATAATAAATTCTGGACTGGATGATAAGAAAGTAGATTATACTATTGTAGTCGAAGCATGATAAAACTGAATTTAAATTCCAGAGGAGAAAAAAAAGAATGAAATTACAACACAAGTGAAGCAAAAGCTTGAAATATCTTTTACCATACAATATGAAGAAGCATTTTTGACCGTCTATATACAAAGCTCGCAAATAAATTTTAAAATTTCGAATGGGATTAATTTAGTTTTATTTACATACCGTTCAGAAACAACGACAGATATTACGAGATCCATTTCCAAAATGATGCACAGCAGTCAGATGATGCCGACGACACTTGAGCTGGAACTATACCAACAGAACAAGCTATGGAGACAAAGGAACTTTTGACCAATTGTATAACAGCAGATTTTGAGAGAACCTTCGAGAATATAATGCGACTTCATTACAGTAATAGCTTGCATTATCCTTCATTTGTGGGATAGGGGAAAGCATAAGTAACTTTTTTTTACTATAAAGAGTAAAGTTTTAGCGTTGCAGAAATAGCGCTTAGTGCTAATATGAAATAGCGCGCTTCTAATAGATGTCGAAAAGTATTTCCTATTTTTTTTTAAATCTATGCCCGACTTCCGGGACTAATTTGCATAGAACAAATGCAATGGAATTAGTAATTTTTTCTTTATGCGCGATATATCTTCAGATAAAAACTAACAATCAATAATTTCACAACTATCTTAAGTTAAAAATTAAATTTCCTTTAAATGCCAGTCCAGTAACATCCAGAGTTGCAAAATATGTGATGTACTTGATCAATCGACAAATCATTGATTCAAATTGGATGATTAAGTTTTTCTATGTTTGGAGAAGAGTTTCCTCACAAAGAAAATTAAGACAAAGAACAGCGTATTAATATAAATAGGAAGCTTCAAAGTTAGTGACTTTTTGGATTCAATATTGTGTGATCCGATAAGATCAAATTATCACTTAAAAAATGTTAGTAACAGATAAGTTTGGAGCGCCACAAATTAAAGCAAATATTTAAGATCTTCAAATGTACGCACATTTGTAAAAGAACTTTTTTTATTGACCGATTTTCACAAAGCATTCCTGGTTTTGTGATACGCTTGTTGAAATAATGCTTTTGGATATGATCTGTTAAATAATCAATTAATTAATCTCTTTCCAAAAAACCCCTATTTTTTATCTTAGAACAGTCTTGTCATTAATATGAAGTCAGGCAATTTAATTTGAGAGAACGTATGCTGCAGATGTATTACAAAAAGTAAATTGTAACATCCGTCTGTCTAATTTTTATTACTTAATTGCTTTATTATGATATTAACATTTGAAGAAATTGCCCAGTTCTTTAACTGAATATCGTTTTTACTTAAAAATTGCTTTGTTAAAAAACCTAAGTGTTTCGATTACTAGAGGGATCTTGAAAATACATTTTACATAAATTATACACAATTCCATTTATAACATATCAATGCAATTATTATAAAATTAAAATTCACATGAAGGAATTTTCGAACATGATTGTATAAATTATAATTAACTCAATAAAATCAGACAAAGGGAAATCAATCAAGAAAGTTTATTAAATATTTCTCGACACGACAAATTTGTTCTATAAAGACATCGAATTATCGAACTTAGTTTATACAGACAATATTGACACAAGTTTCCTTTATCTTCACAAGAATAAAACTCAGAAGGGATACAGTTACATAATCTTATTTCATAAAAACACCAAAAATGGGCAATAAAACATTGGAACTACCTGCTATATAAAAAGAAATTTGGGTAATAGAATGCTGGAAAAGGTATTTTTAAAAACACATTTAATTTCAACTTTTTAAACCATTATTACAGAGATTGAAGAGCCTTAATCCTCTGACGGTCAAGTTGACCATCAAGCAGGCCCTCCAATTAAAATTTTTCAAACTTGTATTCAATTTTAAAGTGCTGAACAATATTCAGTTTTGAAATTATGTACTCGAAAAGTATAATTTCAACAAATTGCCATCTTAAATATAATCTCTTCATAAAATTTATATTTTTCTTAGATACATACAAAACAAAATTTTCATGTAATCAACAAACATAATAGCTACATTAAAAAAATACTGATTACTTGAGATTCTAAAAAGCTCTTTGCTTTCCAATATTTAAAATTATATACAATTTGTTTATTCATAATGAATTATGCTTTTAATGATTTACTTTAACATCTATGAATTTATCAATATTGAGCCTTGAATACAATTATTTAAAGCTTTTACATAAAATATCACAAATGAAAATTATTTAAATGAGACTTAACATGATGCAGAACAAAAATACAAACTGGAAGAAATATATATGCTTTAATACACATGGTTCATCTTGAAACTTAAAATAATTAATGAATTCACTAGCTCCTATTTATGAATCGACTCGTATATTACTAATAAAATCGCAGTTACCAATATATATTGGTAAAATTTAATAATTGAAACTTGAAATTGTAATAAAAGAGAAACATTAAAAATTATTTGCAGTTATTTCTCAAACTTTTAAAATCCTCTTTATCATTAAATTTAACAGCATATTTGAAGCGATGGCCACATATTAAACGAGATATAGAACTGCTTTAAATTTACTTTTAGAGATTTTATATTTTGAATATACAAAAATATTTAAGAAAAATTTATATAAGTTAAAAATTATTAATTTTAATAATATTGAATTACATTTAAAGAACTTTATTGCATCCACTCAGTATCTTTATAAATGAAGCAATGATTTTTTTCTTAAAAGCTACTTGTTTGAAATTACAATTTTCCTAATTATTAAAAAGTTGAATTTCTTCCTTAAACTTATAGATCCTTATGGTGATCAGCCATAACAATCAATAAGTTTTTAAATTCACAGGAAGATGTCCGATTGACTTGCCGGCTAAGCCAATCGGACGCATTCGAAGACGTTTTAGAATAAAAAAATTAAGGCTTAAAATATTTCAGGTTTAGAACCTCAAGCTATTCAGAGTAATCATTATAATTTATTTAAGTTTCAAATTTTAAACTCTGATTAAAGCTCAAAATTTAAATTTGGAAATGGATGCAATAAATGGGCAATTCCTACAAGATTATTAAATAATCGGAAAAATATTTTGAAATTTAAAGTCTTTTTCAAAAATAAAATCTTAAAATTAATACGAGCAATTTAAGTATTTGCAATCGATAACTATTAATGAGATATCTTACACAATTTTGAAAAACAGAAATTCATTAATTTTTGGAAACAAAAAGTGAAACAAATATAATTTAAATTAAAAATTTGCTAAATTCCATATCTCAGTTTGATTTCCTGAAACTAAATGCACTTGATAAACATTTCAAATACAAAATTTTCTAGTCAATAAATGTGATGCATATATCATTTAACAAAAGTGGTTTTTAATGGTGAAAAACCAAAACTGGTCTAGCATTTACAGCAGCCCAATTCACCTGACAGGTCATCGGACAGGTGAAACCCACACAGCAGTGCCATGATGTGACAGAGGACATTATCAGACATCTCTAAAGTTGGAGATCATTTAAACTTTTTCCATAATGTGACTTTGGGTCGTATTTTAAATGCTAGAAAAAGTAGGATGTAATAGGGGGGAACGGATTGTTGGATCTTCAACTCACTTCTGGGGGTCTTACTAGGATTATATTAGTGTCTAGATATATATTATTTAATTATTATGAATTATTCATGGATGGGGTAGAGGGCAGTTTCTATGGTCAGAGACCTGGAGCACTGGCTGTAGAAGTCTGACTTGGATCCAATGCCGGCAGACCTTAGCAGAGTGGAGTGGCCTTCACGCCTTGGGTAATCCTATCGGAAGTATACACTCCCGACATACTTCAACACCGCTCAGGTACATCCCCTCGCCGGCTACAAGAACACACTTTTAGGTGGCCAGCAGATCAAAGTGCTTTTACCCCTTTCCTTAGTGCCCATCTATTATCAACGACTTTTGTCGGAGGTGCTAAACAGCTCGAACTCTGCACCAAATTTCTTCAGCACAGGCCTCTCCTGGCCACATTTTATCTTGTCTGGGGTTTATGCAGGACCTGGTTCATGACCCTCTTTTGGTACTGGACTTTCTCAACGTGAATGAGTTCGAGGACCTGATCTAGCTCTGCTGGCATCGTGGATGAGAAACAGCAGATATATATATATATATATATATATATATTATATATATATATATATATATATATATATATCCCTGTCTTTAAATGTTGAAGAGCAGAGTTTAAATCTGGTCACATGCATGATATTCTTAGGGATAAGCATTTCTTGAAGATCAAATGGGCTGAAATAATGCTTAATTATAGCAAACAAAATAAGAAATTCTCATGAAAGTAAATCAATGACAAAATTTTAATGTTTACTAGAAATTTTTTAGATCATGCTTTTATCAGTTTAAAATAGGATCAAGAACTTATTTGAGTTGAAAATTTCTAATGTTTAAAAGATTTTTCGCAAAATATGCAGATTTTTCATAATGAATATTTGGCAGTAATGAAATTACTAAAATTTAGGACACAAAATCATCTTAACAGCTAAATCGCTTATTAAAGCATGTCAAAAGCAAGTGTTTGAGCCACATATTTTTCATTTTTTAGGCCACTTTGGACTATTCTGATCCAAAAGTAAATAGAATTTTGGAACTAAAGCTCTTTGCTTATGAAAACAAAAAGTTTAGAGACAGAACTTTTTTTTATCTTCCATTTTCTTTTAAAGATTTTTTAATAACTACTGGATAAATAACTAAATACTGACAAAAAAAGGAAACTAAATGACATTTATACTGAATAGAGAAATTCATCTTACAAATAGGATCAGAAGTCATTACTATAACAAAATAGTTCAACATAAATGTTCAATTAGAAAGCTATATATTCAATACTATATCATAGATATGAAAGGAAATACAATCTTATATATTCAATACTATATCAAAAATATGAAATAAAATACAATCCTCGCCCTTATGTTTCTAAAAATAATTTTTAAACAGTAATTACAAGAATATATTGCTTCAACACATTTTGCCTGGATGAACACTACATATATGACTCTACGAATACAATTTATAGTTGTTAATATAGCATTCAAAATTAGCAACCCATTTCAAGTTTCTGGATCTAGTCTTTTGGAAAAGTTATGAATATCTGAAATTGCATATCACGTAACTGTTAGTTGTGAAGTTCCTGAATCTTTCTTCGTCCTTTACAAGAGATAATTGTTTCTGCACATATTTTGCTCCATAAAAAGTTACAATAGCACAGTTTACCGTCGTTAGAAATTATTACAGCATTCTTTAATATGAGAAAGTATATATAAAAGAAAGTTAGACGAACAACTTATCTGCTCTGTATGAAAGCTAGGCTTTGGATTCACTGCTATGCTTTTCTGTGCAAAGATGAAATATTCAGCTTCTCTAACTAGAGAGGAAAGTGTGAGTACCACTTAAAAGAAATTTATCACGATTGTCCTTGAAATTATGGCAACAGGCATTTAAAAGAATCGCCGCTTTTCAAAATGTTTCCATAGAATAATCAGGGACGATCCAGAGCCATCCATTTCCACACACTGAAGCACCTGTTGATATTGCAATATTTTTTAATTCAAGTTGATAGGACATTAGATTTCTGAAAATTGCTCGGGATGCAATCCTCTTCTTGGTTCAGGTTTGAATATCTATAAAGAAAAAAAAGTGACAATTAGAATATTTCATATCACGCATGAAAATTATTACAATAAGTGGAATTTATTCATAGATGAAATTAGTTTATATCTAATTGAATTTTCTTTAAAAACAGAATCATTGCACTTTTCTATAGATAAAGGCTAGCTAATAAGATAGAAATTAGTCTGGCATTAAAGAGCTTCTATACTTGGTCAATAATCCTACAGAAAATTGAATTGTTCCGCGAATATCTGTTCTTTGCTCAAAAGATAGATTTGAAATTAGATTCTCGTTAGAATTAAAGGATAAAAGTCATCGTTCGAGAATTATAAATGCAGTGAAATAGTTTAATTTTATGACAATGTATAATCAGAAGTATTTAGCCTTTTTCTGTCCTGTAGAAAAGCTATATTAAAGGTTAGTTCAGATACAGAATATTTCGATAATAGAGAATGGGCTCAAAAATAATTCAAACAAATTTTACTAGTAATAGCAAATAATGTTAAAAAAATTTTTAAAAAAAAATCACTACATTTTAATTTATTTACATAGTACAAAAATCAAGACTTAAATCTACATTAAACAAAATAACTTAGATTTTGGTCTTCAATAATTATTCAGGAGTATATCAGTTTTAAAATGCATAGTAAAAGTTTCATTGAAAACAAGAACATTTTACAAGCGTCATTTAAAATAAAACTGGTGTTGAATAAAGTTGCTTTCATAATAGATAAGCAATAACAAGGAAATTTTATTTATATTAAAATGTTATATTTAATTGGAAAATTACAAATTTATGTGACTTCTAAAAGTTTATAGAGTATACGATATAAGCATTAATGTTATTAATTAAGTGTAACTTTTCTTGCTTTCAGTTTAATGCCAGATTTAATTATAAAATTTTATAATTTAATACAGCTATAAATATTTTATGCTACATGTTATCGCAATGGTTTTATTTTTTGCAGTTACAATTGAATCGATACAAAAACTTCATAACCAAAATAGCCAGATCATAATTTTTTAAATATCAAATCAAAAGCGAATTTGTTCTATAGTTTTTTAGCATTAAAAAATGTCTATTATTTAAAGACTAATTTAACTTGCCAAATTGATCTTAAATCAAAACAAGAATACCTTATATCGTACATTAAGAAAATTTGAAATCGATATAATGTTTCTTTAGGAATACAGAAATAAAGGACTTTAGAACTTACCCAGTTTGAATTCAGCAAACAAGCGTACAAAGTAGCTTTCTTGGTAAAGAAGGAATAAATGGCAATTTCGTAGCCAAATAAGCAATCATTTGACAATTGATTGACGAACCCAAGTTGTCTAGAAAAAAAATTGTATCTGAATGGGTCAGTATTTCTGCATACTATCTTCTAAGCACTTGAATAGTTGTAAGGATATTGAAAGTATTCAAAATATATATAAATGTACAAGGCACCAAATATATTTAGACTACTTACCGTTAGGAATTCAAAGTCATCCGCGATTATATATTTCTCATCCATAATAGCCGTTTTCTTCTTTTCGACAAATGTCTCTCTCCAAAAAGGCATTCTTTTATAAAATGAAGAGTGAAAGCAGACAATCGAAAAAATTTTACAATTAAACACTGGCTTTCCTTCTGCAGAAATCTGCTCATTAATCAGTATCAGTTGTTGAAACCTCAACCATCTCTAACATTACATTTAATAATTCAGATGCCAGAAAATCATTCTCTTTTCGAATATTCTTATCTAGAGTATTTCAAGAAACTCGGGCCGCTTAAAAGCTGGAATTTAGTTGGAGGGGAATTCAAGTTAATGTTAGTACCGGAGTATCTGCAATGCTCTTGAAACTGAAAATAGGAAGTAAAGGGAAGCGAGAAAAATACCTGGAAGTCTTAAGGAAAAGGTTATGAGTGATTTTAACACATTCAAGCAAAACGGTGAAATGCCCAGTTAGAATGAAGAGAAAGGTAAAGAGCTCGCAAAAAGATGCAGTGTTAAAATTCATTAAATGAATGTTGTATAATATCTCATAAAGGATTGGTTTATGTACAGTTAAATTATGGCTTTTTTAGAGTAGATTTCTAATTTCCCTTTTCTTGACTAGCTTAGAGATGGATACTAAAATTATTTGACAGGAATAACTGCAGCAATTAAATGTAGAATATTTGATATGGAATTAAATCGGTGTTTCACCAGTTAACAGAGAAGAATTTACAAATATTCATTTTCCATTTACATTATTTTACTGGCCGTAAAAATTGAAAATCAAGATTAGGCAATACAACACAAATCCCACACATTGAATTTTTCATAATTTATTTTTACAATGCAAAATCAATTCTTTAATTACATAGTGTGAAACATATGCTTTAAACTAGAGTATAAATTGCTTCCAATGATTAAATTTCAACTAATTATTGTTAAAATATCCCGTTATTTTGAGGCTGATTTTTTATAAATCTCATCTATAAAATATCTTCAAACGAAAGGCCCAATTCAAATTACTCGGAAACGGCCATTGCTTCAAAAACTGCATTTCTTAGAACTATATTGAAGTCACAATCATGCTGGTGAAGCTGAGGAAATCGAGGAATTTATTGACGCTCTGGAAGTTGTTTCTCGCACATGAATAACAATGTGATGAAGATAAGCCAAAAATATCTTGAAGAAGGATCTGTATGAATTTTGCAACAGCATACTCAAAAATAATATCGAGTGCCGAAATGGAAGTTCACATTGAATCAACTGTACAAGGAAGATCTCGGTTATTGTTCCCGAGTCTTGCATATACTAAGTTCATATTCTATCGAAAATTTTGGATATTTAAGTAAGAGGGGAATATAAATATTAAAAAAATAGAATTTCATATTCCTTCGAATGTTTTACAATCCTTTTAATTAAGAAGCCGATTATTTTAACGTTAGAGAAGGAAGTTAATATTGAAAGAATTTTTGAATATCATTACTCTATGCAGTTTAGGGCAGATTCAAAATACATTTCTTTAAAAATTACTTTATAAAATTGAAAATTTTAAATACATAAAATTGAAAATTTTAAATACATAAAATAGTGAACAAATACGAATTTAAATCTTGACTAATAACATTTCGTTCACATTTAGTCCTCCTAGCGGAAATTTATCCCTTCCATGATAATCTATTCATCCTTTTTTGGTGACTATTTCCCTTCCATTATTTTTTCCTTTAATTATTCAACGATTCTGAAATATATAGGCCCTATTCTAACAAAAATCAAAATTCTCCTTTCAGTCCAGCTATTTCGGAAGAATTACATTCTTTGGTTTTGTAATTCAAGCAGTCATTACTTTTAAATTTAACATTCTCTATCGCTCTTCTGATTTTTCACTCCTTTCTTTAAACTAAAGCCAAAACATTTCACTTATTACAGTCAAGTTGTTCCACTACTCCTCACATTTTTCAAGGATTTTCTGCAGAAACTTTTCATGTTATTCAGGATTAATGCAGACACTTCACTTGTTGACTATACACGGCTCAAGACACTTCTCACTGCACACATAAATTTCACTCATTACCCACATACGGTCCCTACACAATGCCAACTGCGTCTCACTAACCACACGTTTCCAAACCGATGACAAATTACCCACCAAAGTAACAATTCCCTCCTAATAATACACACCTACACACACACAAACTCCAGACACAGCC
>JAOUZG010010699.1:3698904-3710281 GCA_026289955.1 Argiope argentata
ACACCAGTTCCCGACGCAGCGGCGACACCAACACTCATTACCCACACTCCAGTTCCCGACGCAGCGGCGACACCAACACTCATTACCCACACACAAGTTCCCGATACAGCGGCGACACCAACACTCATTACCCACGCACAAGTTCCCGACGCAGTGACACGCCACACTCATTACCCACACGGCCCCAACGCAACAACACGCCACTCAATACCCACACATTCAATTTTGTCCCGAGACTTCTTTAAACATTACAGCATAAATTAGTTACTACCTATTACACATTTTCTGTTCACATTCATTATACTCTTCACACAAAATTTCAATTCAGCCTCTACGCATCTGAATGCTCCTTCACACGCTTCAAACCACATCGGATCACATTGATAAACATTGCAAATAACGAAAAATATTCTTTTAATTTATACGTCATTACACTTTCTTCATCAGAGAGTTTAAGCATAGATTCATTATATCCCCACGAAAATCATTTCACCATGAACCACTTTCCATTTATATCTCCAGATTCCACTTCCCATTCCTTCCCATATCTCATTCCACAATTGATTCTACTTTATACATGAATAGAACTCAAGCAATAACCCTTCGTTCATGATCGAAATCTGGAAAGTTACGACACCTGCTTCTCTTCAATAAGCAGATCTTACTATGAAGAGTTGCTTTGCATGGAATTGAAAATTCTAGCATTTGCGGAATAACTGAACTCTGTATTAATCCCAAAAAAGTTCGCATAATGTGAATGAAGTAGAAGAGAAACTTCGAATCTTATGGCAAAATAATTCGAATGATGATATTCGATTTTTTTTTTCGTTCTATACTTACTTAAATGTTAAATACTTATTGAAATCGAACGAAACGGTGCTGAATTTAAAAATTAACGAGACATCGCAAATTACGTGTAAACATTCATTCTAACAACTAATAGTTGCAGATTACCTATTCATACTTCTTTTCCTTATTGGAAGAAATATTCGAATATATTTTGAGAAAAAAGGAAAAGGAATTTTTGTATTTGGAATATAAAATGAATTTTTTAGAAGCCTTTCATCTAATATATACAACTTAAATTAATCTACCCGTATAAAAATTACCTTTTGTCGACTTGCAACACTGAAAATTAGCACAAAATATCCACATATTCAACCTACCTAGTAACATATATAGAAAAGAGATTAATTTTTACATGAAGTATATTTTAAGAGCCTCAGTTTTAAATTATAAAAATTATATCCAAATTAATCTAATACTGCAATTAATCCTCTTCAATTTAATGGATTTTTCTCGACAGACGAACGAATGGGCCACAAAGACGGTTGAAATCATATGCATTTCTATGTAAAAGGACATTATGCGTTCAGTTTATACGAGAAAACAGAAGACATCAAGAACTGTTTTAAAAAAACTTTTTTTACATTTCAAAAATGCACCAAGCGTTGCTAATTTATGCATTGTGCTGTGGTACTGACCAAAAAAAATTTACACGATACAATACTACTTGGATTTAACCAATTTAAAAAAAAATTGGTATTCTTATCTTTAAGGTTTTAAAATTAAAATTTGTTTAACATTTAAAAATTCAAAATGTGAAACTTTAAAATTACGTCCAATTAAAAATTCATATGAATATACTGGTCCAAAATTTGTAATTTCTCAAATGTTGAAATAATCAACTTCTTGGCGAGAAAATGTGGAGAGGTGACCCGAAGAAATGCAAAATTTTCATTTCTTTTTAATACTTATCCTCCCCATTACTGAAATTCAGGACCTAAAAGGACGTCTAAAATAATCAAATGGCTTGAGATTGTTATATGCATGCTTCAAAAGCAACAACCTTGAGCTTCATTCGTTCAGTTGATACAGTCTGAACTTGAATTTCTGCTATCGAAATCATTTTCAAGTATGAAATTCGAAAATGCATAAAGATTCCCCTTACAAGATACTTCTAACTTGCCTTCATCGCATTGTATGCATATACTAAAAACAACTTTCCAAGTGACGATAAAAACTTCGATTTGCTCAATTTGAAGAGCATGATTGTTATTTCAATTAATATATATATATATATAGGGTAAAAATATTTTCAGCTTCGTCTCAGTTAATTTATTCCTAACTGAATTGCAAATATCTACCGATTAACGCCAGCACCAGCATTTTTACCCCCTTTGGTACACATTTGAAACGAATTTTGTACTTGAAGTGCATTTAAGTTTTTGCACGAGTGAAGGCAGTAGCTTTTACATAATTAGTTTCTAATTATTCAGAGTATATACTTCTATAAGTTAGAGATAACTTAAGCCGACTAGTATTGAAAAAAAATTCAATCAGATACGGAACGTTATGATAAGTAAAATGCGGCAAAATGTTGAATAATCTTAGTGGCGTTAGCAGTAAATGTGTCCTAATTTTATGAAATTAAGTAACAGATGAATTATCTTAAGATATTTCATTTCTGAAACTTGAATTTTACCTATATTGAAGCCTTAAAAATTCCTCATTTAAAGTTTTATACATTTTGATTTATCTAGTAATTTATTTCAATATTTTGGGAACCTCTTAATGTATTTACTTTATTGGCTTCGAACACGATACTCTTACAAAATTAAAATTAAACTTTGAACGATAATTGCTTGTAATTTGGAGAATCAAATCTCGTATTCAAGAAAAATTTAATATTCCTTTTATTGTTGAAAATTTTTATCATAACCCATGCATGAAAGATTAGACAATGAAGTACTATAAACGAGCATTAAATGAGAAATTCCATGTATGAATTTTAGAATACGAAACGGAGATGGTTAGGGAACTGTTAATGCTTTGAATCAATACTGAAAAGTTAGAAAGGCCTTAAGAGAAAAATAGTTTAGATATAATTAGTATGTTCAGGAGTAAAACTTATTTACTGAAAAATCTAAAGACAATCAAGCATTTGAGTAAATTCTAAATAGTTACACTGATTTAAATTGACTTTTAATTGCCATTATGGATTCACCACGAGAGTAATTTCAATAAATTTCTTAGAAAAATGTCCAAGTCAAAAGCTGTTTTTGAATTGTAATTTAAAATTTATAGCAGCGAAGGATGTTAACTTTATGCAGAATAGAGAGAACTGTCAGTGTATGTATTCTAAAGTTACAATTTTTTTAAAAAAATTCAAAGTAAGGTTTTTTTATTTACTATAATTTAATGAAACGAAAATACTATCACTGAAAAATGAGCAGATGTTAAATATCGATACGCCTTTTTACAGATGGGTCCATTACTGTAAAGGATTCAGTGGCCACCTGAAGATGCTCTGTTTTTTTCAAAGATGGCGAAAGCAGGATTGAAAATGGCATTTTCATTTTCCTTCAGAAGTTCGAGGTAGAGATTAAGACTCAGGCTCAATGTTGCTTTGTAAATTCAAGTTTCTTGCACCCTGGAAAAAAAATGCATTGTCAGTCTAGAAATTAATAGAAAGCAATTTAATGCTTAGTTGTCATTTAATAAGACATTTTACAATATAAATTAAGATTTTTAAAAATGAAATGCTATTTGAGTATAAAATAATCCAATAGAATTATACAATTTTTAGCACCGGAAAGAAAATGTAATTTACGTTACAGATGAATTTTAAATTTGGTTGTTGATACAAATTCCGAGAGGTTCTTAGCTTTATAGTTCACTGTCAGGTGGTGGTGGTGAATAGATTTTTCTGGCGCAAGAGCCAGGATTGGCTATGCTGCGCCAAGACACATGGTAGAAATATGTTTCTACACAAATCGCATATAAAATGTTTTCTCCATGAAGCAAAGTTATAAAAACATTATGGTAAAAGAAGCTGTTATAAAAAGGTATGAAGATTTAAATAAGAAAAGACATTCGTCAAAACGAAGTGTTTAAAAAGTAATGAAATTTATATAAAATAGATAACGTTAATAGCTGCTAAAAATTTGAGAATATTACAATGATGCTGTTCTCCAATGAGTTCACGCAAATCCGGTGAGGATAAATTAAAAAAATGTATACGATAAAAATTAAATTTGGGACATTCAATTAAAATATGTAAAACTGTAAGGTTAACTTTACAATCCGAGCACATCGGTGCCCTTTCTCCAAACAAAAGATATTTGTGAGTAAGGCGTGTGTGACCAATTCTTAGTCTTGTCAATTTTACATCAGTCCATCGAACCGAAGCAACAGACCACTTTCCAATTGTCACTTTAGTAAAATGCAGTTTATTTTAGATTTCTTTATTCCAAGATTCTTGCCAAATCGAAAGTATGTGACCACCATATATGCTAATTAGATCAGCATGAGGGAAAGGGCGCTGTAAAACATGCTCAGCGTTTTTGGCAGCAGTGTCAGCCGCTTCATTGCCAATTATGCCAACATGACTAGGAATCCATCTGAACAAGATATCATACCCTCTAGTCTGAAGATCTCTGACAGCAAAGAATATTGATTGCAATAGGATGCTTACACTTCACAAAGTTACACAGTGTTTCCAAAGCACTCATGCTATCCGAGTAAATGCAGAAACAAGTTTCTTCAGAAAGAGCAATTTTGTCGAGAGCCAACAAAATTGCAAACAATTCGGCAGTCAAAACAGAGCACGAATCATGCAGGCGGTAATTGTATGTAATCTCAGGAAAGACAATACCACACCCAACAGATTGAGATGATTTCGATCCATCAGTGTATATCGGTGTGTAAGCAGAAAGTTGATGAAGATGAAAATTAAATAATTGATGAAAAATAACAGGAGGAGTTCACTATCAGGACAAATTGACTTATTCAGCTGGATTAATTCCCTAAGATAGGAAGCTCCCGCCCCCCTAACATTTTATAAAACCATAACATTTTTCTTGCATCATTTTATCAGATTACCGATTTATTTAAAGCAATGTAATTTTAAAGCACTTTATTACTCCATTCATATAACGCAATGATTTAATTAACTTTTCTAAAATTTTACTACCCTATTCCCCCTTTTTTTCCTTGTTAGAGGGAAAGTTCTACGATATCATGACTACAATTCATATGTGAATCCTGAATACACATTAGATAATTTAATAAGATTTTAATTGCTTTTATAGCATCAACTTCGAGCTTATTTTGTTAAAGCACTTAACGGAAGAACTTTCTACGAATTCGATTTATTTAATCACACTCAATATAAACATCCTACGAAACAATTCAAGATCTTTAACGCAAACCCCCACTTACATGTATTATACGATTTAAGAAAAAGGTGCATAATTAATACATTTCAGTAGTATTAAAAATAAGGCATTTAATAAAAGAAATATTTCAGAGCTAGATGTTTATAGCCAATTGATTCAGTTTCTCTAACCAATTGTTTTTAAACTTATTTATTACCTTTGTAGAAACACACGAATAATATTTTTAAAAGTTTCAAATTAGTTCTTTAAAATGAAATTCATAATTATTACAACCAAGACAAATTTTATTAAACGACTTTAATCTTTCCACTTACACTTTCTTACACTAGAGTTTTGAAAGATGCATTAACAATGTTTTAAAGCATATACTTAAATATTTGAAATCGAAAGGGTTTGCGATCGAACGATCTTTGCTGTGACGTAGAATCTGACATGGAATAAACTACATATAGAAATATTTTTTGTACCATAACTTTTCGGATAAACCAAAAGAGAACAATTTAAATATAACTATTATATAATCGTAACATTGCATATAAATAAAGTAAAGATGCCTCTAAAGATGCCTCTAATGTGCCTCTAATGCTTTAAAACTATCATATCTCAAATATGATAGTTTTAAAGCATTAGAGGCACATTCAAGAGCATCTAAATTGAATAGTTGAAGAATCGAAATTGAGACCCTGATTATCGAAGCTTATATCTTAAGCTTGTTTCATCAATCATAAAATTTACTCTTCTCACTGTTTTACAAACTTACATTACTGTCTAATTAAATAGAATATCATATTTGAGACAATTTATATCCCACAATGAAAGACATTTGATATTTTAAAGCAATTTTATTTTAGAAAAAAAAAATTTAAAATTAAATGGAAATCTGAAAAATTCAATCCCGAGACAGACGTGCAATTGTATGCGGGTCTAATTATCAAGCAACGATAACGTGTAGTGTCAAGATGCAAACACACTAAATTATAATCCATTAATTAAAGTATAACAAAATTCGTCAATTTTCCAAAAATTAAAACTAATAAAATACGGAAATTAAAAAGTAACTTAAATCAAATTTCCACCCCCCCAAAATAAACTTATTTTCGAATTTTTTTAAGTGATGTAAAATTGACATTTAGGAGAAAGTACGTTTGATTTGGAAGAAAAACGCTGAAAATTTTGAAATTAAGAATTAAATTTTGAAAACGGAATTATAATGAAAATTAATATAACTAAATTTCAGTTTTAAGAAACTCGACTACATTTAAAAAGCATAAATACTATTATTCAGCATAGGTTACACTTGAGACGAAGAGCAACAAAATCAATGATTATACATCTAGTTTACGATTATTTAAGCATTTCTGGTTATTTAATAGATAGAAATAGCATAAAAATCAACCAAAATAAAATCTCGAGCTTGCAGGAATTACTTTAAAGTTAAATAAGCAATTTAAATTACTCATTAAAATCAAATAGATTTACTAGATATATTTCTCTATATTATAATAAATTATACATTTTATAGAAATTACTACAAGCACAAGAAATCGAAGGTATAAAAGGGGTGGAAAATCTTCCGCAATCATGAACTTCCTTTAAAATGCAATGAGATGCAGTCGTAACATATCGAACCGTTTAAGTAAATTAATACATAAAACCATTTAAAAATATTTCAGTTATTTTAGTATTTCAGTTTCTTTTAGTAAAATAAATTTTTGTTGTTTGACACAAAATTCGTAAAATGGGTGTAGGGTTCAGATTTCATAGCTACATCCAAGTTTATATTTTTCCCGAGAAAAAAATCCGGCTTATAATATGGTTCACTCCGAAGAAAACTTTTGAAACTTTTTTCGTGGAAAGTAATAGCAAACACACATTTTAGAAGTTGAACTTATCTTCCATTTTAACGGGAACTGATACAATGATAAAACTCGGTTTAATGTCTTCAATGTATCGCTGACATGAATCGCAATACAGCAAATTAACATTCAAAATACCGTCAAATTCATTAAATAATCCACTATAGACTATCATTCTAATATCCATTTCTCTAAAAAATTCAAAAACTTTCAAGTCGAATTTTATTGCTATCCAATGACATTAAGATTGATAGAAGAACTATTAAGGTTTACTACGTTTAAATAAATACAAGAAAAATAACTCACCTTATATTGTTTTCACGCATCAAAAACAATCATAATGTTAAGTCCATGATCTATTCTTGCTAGAAGATAAATATTTAGCTTGTCCACTCGTTGTTCAGGAACCACTAGGAAAAAGTCGCAAAAATGTCATCCATTCAAAAAGGCCATTCAATATTAAAATTCCCCACTAATAATTCAAAACTGTTAGGACAGTTCACATTTCAGTATGAAACCACCATTTGAAGCAAACAGATATCATGACTTTCCCAGTACAAATAAAAATGCATAAAGGTGGCTGATCCAAGGACTGATCTGGAAGTTTCAAGAATAATTTTCATATAAATCAAATCGATCAGCACATGAAATAAAATTGATTGATTGATTGAACATTTGAGATCTGTTCTTACCATAACTGGTTTGTCTCAAAACGCGCATAATAATTACAGAGGGTATTCAATATTTAGATTCGAATTGAATTTTTTTTTTTAGTTTAACTGAAAAAATTAAATATTTTTTTTGAAGAACGAACGCAGAATTCCTTTGTTAACCTTTACATTGCGGGAACCCAAACTCGAAAAAGTTCCTTTGAATACGGGGATTCTGTGAAGAAGATAGCAAATGCTTTCCCCCTTTTTTAAAAGCGATTGTTGCCCGATTTCGACCACCCGTAGTGTTAATTGGTCATCTGTCCTCTCCGTCTTAACCGGGTTGCTTTTTTGAGGTTTTACTTTGTCTGGTCCCCTAGAAAAAGCTTTTTATCGCAGTTTTTTTTCTGAAACATTAGTTTTCTAATTATATATATACAAGTAATGACTTAAATTTTATGATATTAAATAAATTTTAAATAGAATTACTGCGGTATAATTATTTATCGTTGTCAATTTTTCAATCATATTTGTGATTAAATAAATTTCTCAAGCCGTACTGAAGGTGTACATTTAATTCTTATAAAACATGAACACATCACCATGAATTTCATTTTGTTTTTCTTCTAACTCATTTATCTTTATTAAATGTAAACATTTATAAATAATGTATAAAATTCATAAGTAATTTTTTTTTTGAAAATATTTTTATTTCTTTGCACAAAATAGAGAAAACAATTCTTAGCTATTTTGTAAGTTAAATGTATCTGCAAAATAGCATATATGATTGTCTGCTATTTTGTTAAATTCAAATTTTTTATATTAATGTATTGAGCTCATAAAAAACAAATACAATTTTTGTTCCTAACATATTTCGGACGGTTTTCAATATAAATCACTAGTGACGTTTCCCTATTTTATTGTCGATTCTTATAATTTATAGTGATTTTTTCCCGAAAATTTCAATAATTCATAGCAGTATAGTATTTTTGAAAAGTACGCTGAGTTTTGTAAGCAATAAATAATTGATTTATGATTTTTTTTCTGCTTAAAAATTTACTAATACGTAACTAATCACCAGATTTAAGACGGTTAATTTAACCAAACTAAGATTAGATATGGTATGTTTAGAATTTGATACATAAGATTTCATTGATATAATATTATGTTGAAAAGTAGTTATCAAAAGAGAAAACTTTAAAAACATCTTTAATGAATAAAGCTAGCATTCTAAATGATCAGCTTTCGTAATTAGCTACAACATTTGTACAAGCTGAGTATTTATATTATATTTCAGAAATGCTTAAAATTAAATCTAGAATTCCTACTATTTTATTTAAGTAAAAATATTTCTGGAAAAATTCAAATGTCTAGTAACTTTTCAGTGAATTGAAATGAAGGGATAAAGATTTTAATATTTCTCTTCTGATGTTTGAATGCATAAAAAGCTACCAATTATTATTTATCATAGATTTAAAGAGCCTCTTTCAATATTTGAAAATTAGAATCATAACTTTTAATGAATGATTATCTATAAATAATTAAAGCAACCGTTTTCATTAATCATAAAAAATAATGATGAAACTTACAGCTGGCTTAAAAATCACAACCCAAATGTATTTTTAGCCTGAAGTTTTTGTTCAAGTATTAAACTTTAAAAGTTAAAAAATCTTAAGTAGTCAATTCTTTAATGTTGTGTGAGAATAGTACATCAGTAACTGCGAAGTATATATGCCCGAGTTTCCAGTCATAGAAGGGGAGGCAGGCATGAAGACAAAACAGTGTTGCGTCACTTTTCAATGTAAAACAGAATAATGATAGGATGAAAGAAAAAAACCCAATCGTAGGTTCAATTTAGTTTTTTTGGACTATGACGAATGACGAAAAATGTAGCAATTTATCTAGGTCACCGATTACCTACACTACACCATTCCATCAGAAATGAAATTTCAAGTAATTCTTGATTCAAATAAAATTATAAACGCACATTATTATAAATTTACAAAATTTTATTGTTAAAAATTAACAATTTACAATGGTTAGAAATTAAGCAATGGTGGAAAAGAATAATGTTTTCAATCGAGTATTACTAACAAATGAAGTTAAGCAAACTCATTCCATACCTCTCAGAAATGTTACTTAAAAAAATGTCGCCAAAGCAAGGTTCACAAAACTGACTAGCGCCAACAGTGATTATAACTACAGCAGGACGAAATCTCCTGACCCTGAAGGGTATAGCACAAAAGGGCAGGGATTTTTATGAGGCAATTACGGTTCGCCGGGAAGTTCAAGTGGGGGGACGAAATCCAAGCTCGTTACTGGTACAACAGTTGTACCGACCCGTAAGGAAAGGTAAAAAAAATCTTGGTACAGCAGTTGTACCGCCCGTAAGCTAGAGGTTAAGTATTTCTTCAATTGTAATGAAATACAAAGAAAAATGATAAATAATTTTCAAGCTCAAAAACAATTTCTATTATTTGGAAATTGTAGGTTTTGAAGTTGTACGATGGATACTGTTAGTAGAAAACCTAAATAAATAGTACCTAATCTAAGAATACCTAAATAAAGTAGAAAACCTAAACCTTTTAAAATAAGAACAGAGAATAAAGAAGGCAATGGAGTTTTGTAATTGCTATCCAAGATGTAGTATAATATTGGTGTCAGAAATTTTTAAACATTTACCAGATACATTTCTATCGCAAATATTTTATTGATTTACATCCCGTACTCAATATTTGCTCGAACGCAATCTTGGGTTCGAACATCCATTTTGATACCAATACAAACATATCAATTTATTGGAAGGATGAATAATTTCATTCTTGAAAGGTGAATTACTGTTATTCGTTATCATTATCGATAATATACGTATAAAGAAATTTAAATTCCACATTCTTTCATTAAAATATTTTGACAGATTCTGCTCAAGCAGCATAGTGGCTAAGTATACAGATGGGGAAAAAACAATAGATTCAAACTTTAGGCAATTGCTTGTTGTTGTTACTTAGGGCACTTGCCATGGACCAGCCCCGCTGATACTATCAGCAGATTTTAAGCCGAATGGGCGTCTCTTATTTTTGAAGTAGCGCCAGCTAGGGTCAAGAGTACGATTTAGCTACACACTCATCACATTCGCTTGCACAGCCCCTTTTTATAGGGGGGGGCACAGTCACGCATCTCACAAATAGCACACAGAAGAACAACCATGCCCGGACCCGGGATCCCCAGAAAACGAGGAAGATACGCTACGTCTGTGACAGAAAGCCGGCAGACAATCGCTTAGAAGAAACGTTTATTTTAGTTTAATTATATTAATTTTCCGTTGTAAAGCACCACTAAAGATATTTTAAGACGGAACTCATAATTTTTAACCCCACAGTCAGATGACAAAGATGACACCTGAGCCAGCGCCTTCCTCTCCACACCACATCAACGGGAGAACGTTGGGACCTTAACAGATTAACAGTCAGCATCAGACCCCCTTACACGACGGTTCTCGATGGAAGCCCTCCAGTTCTGGAGCCGAGACCTTATCACCAGGCAATAGAGCCCCGTGTAAGGGTCAATTTAAAATATTATTACTTTTTTGGAGTAGTGGGTTCGGATTGAAGGGACTACTTGAGGACAACACAAACAAATTTATTTACAGCTATTTACAGGATGATTTGAGAAAGTAAAACTTCAAATAAAC
>JAOUZG010010699.1:3748238-3777711 GCA_026289955.1 Argiope argentata
TTTATTAATCCCGCTTTTTTTTTCTCTCTCTCTTTACTCTTCCTGTTGAGAGGTTGTGTTTTTTCCTTTTATTTTCCATATTTTTTTATAGTTTCCCAAATTTAGGTATTTTAACTTTTTTGTTTTTTTTAACCAAGTTTCTTTGTATAAATATCCATCGTTTTAAAACAATACGCAGTGAAAAAGAAAAATTCAAGGGCGCCAACACGACAATTTATAACCAAACATGGAATACCTGAATCTATATTAGGAAACTGTGTCAAACATAAATCATTCCCTTTCTGCATATGCTTTATCTTACTGGCCGTCTTATAACTGTTCGAGTATAAATCCAAAAGACTATCTCTTATTAATGAATACCTATGCGAATGTATTATATTCGTTTGATTAAGCGTGTTCTCTCTGGTATGATAACCCTGAATTGGGTGAGTTATTGTCCAAAACCCCGCATGTTGGTCTGGTTAGTTTTTTAAAAATAGAATCGGTTTTTATAATCATATATAAACATTGACTACACTTCTTGCATAGTATATTACTTTACATCACGGTTACAATTTTTCATAACTCATTGATTTAAATTTTTAGACATTTGGATTTTGTCATAATTTCATATTTTTATTTTATAATAAGTATATACAAATATTTTAAACTCGACAATGTGGCGCAGCTTAGCCAAAAAACAACAAATTCAACTCAACTCAACTCTGGTGTGATATAGGAATTTAGAGCAGTTGATGTCAGTTAAGGTGTCATCTTCGCCATCTGGTCACAGTTCAGAAATACAAATTTAGATTCAAATACATAAAATTGGAATCGTTAAGATACGAAATTGGGTGTTAATTTATAACTAAACTATCAGTGCAAATCTAAAAATTAATAAAACATTTGAATATGTCTTTTCTTTCTGTCTATCTGTCTTTTTATTTATTTATTTATTTTGACAATGAAATTCCAATTATTCGAAAACTTTCTCCTTACCTCGTCATAAACACTCTGATTTCCTCCTAAATAATTTCCTACTTTTTACCTTTGCTTTTGAATTTCTAACCTCACGCATCATACTAATTTCTCTAAAAACACCTTGTCAAATGCTCGGGAAATAAAATTCTTCTTCGCCAGCTCCCAGGATATGCTCTGACTTTTTTTTTCCCTTTTCGGCAAGATGCTTGTTGCGGGCGGAGAGAACCGTCTTCGGGATCCTCCCACTCCCTGTATCAGTGCGATGGATCGGACAACATTACACGGAGAAGGAGGACGCGAATTCGCGTATTTTTTGAAAGTAAGACAGGAAGTTGGCACACAGTTTTTTTAAAAAACGCTATTCCGAATGATTATTAAAAGAACAGGGAAAATTATTAGTATTGGAAATTTACCTTATTGTAGAGAATTAACGATCTTACTCGTGTTAGATGAGAAAAAATTGCACTTGAAAAATCAATACTCTCATTATTCATTGAATCTAAAGTAATTTACTTATCCATTTTCTTTATAATGAATTTCTAAACTATCCATTTTTATCCTAATTATCATAGGAATTTATTACTATTATGTTAATTTCCTCCTATTTATAATGCCTCCTGGACTTTCCATGGAGTGTTATACATTAAAATTTAAAATGTGGAGGTATGGATTGTTTACATCTAATTTTTAGTTATTCAATAATATGTTTATAGTGCATACTAAATTTAATATTTCATATGTTTTGTTTTTTTATTAGGGATAACAGAGTTGATAAATGCTACAACATTACTGAATGAGCAAAATATATACAAAAAAGTACATTATAGGTCTCAGTGACATAACAAGTAAACCTTTTGCCCTCCGATGGTGCCTCTGACTTATCATTCAAGATTGTGCATCAATTTGACGTTTTATTTATTTATTTTTCAAATTTAATTGTTAAAAACGCCCACATAATGATTAAAAGATGTAGATTACTTTTTCAAAGATATTCGACTTAAAAGAATGATGTATATTTATTTTTCAAAGCAATAAACAAATCTTTATATTAGGTGAATAATTTTGCATCTAATTACTTTTCAGAGTGCAAAGGGTCAATTTGAATTCTTATAGAATATTTTCTCTCAAAAAATAATAATGTATTGCTGTTTTATATGAATACCTCTTTCTAAACTAAAAAATAAAACAGGTCGCTTGAAGCTTTATAATTTTTTTTAAACGACAGCTTAAATGTTGTATCCAGTGGTGTAACTAGGGTGGTAAATATCCTTTAAGAAGAGGTGGAAAACTGTGAAATAAATTAACCGAATTTAATAAAAAGATTTTTGTTTAAATTTTATATCATTCCTCTGAACTAAAATAAAATTCCTTGAAAACAAAAGTGAATATTTTTTTCGATTTTCAATTCTTCTATATATTAAGTCATATCAATTAATTCAAAAAGTGAAATCGCTAAATTTTTAATTCAAACATCGCTTTTGACTTAGAAAAGAGAGTCATGATCGTTTCAAAATACTTTGTGATTAATAAGCAAAAGGTAATTAGGTCATAATGAAAGTACTTCATGGAAGTAGTGATTGATAAATATATTCAACTAAACGTGATGAACGCATATAAAATGAAGATTATACTTTTGTTCTCCAACCTTTCTTATTAATCAGTGACATGAAAAAGAAATCTACTATTTCAAACTTCAAATTACCATGTAAGAATATTATTATTTTTAAAGTGATTGTTTGTCTTAATCAATTTAATCAAAACTTAATTAATTTGAACAATTTGAAACAACTACTTGACTATCAGGATACAAATGTATCAATCTTCGTTGTCATTTTCTGATATTACTAAAAGCGAAAAATTGATATCTCAAAAGCGATCAATCGTCAATTTTCTGCCCATTCATTTTGTGACAGCAAGAACTTTAAACCAGAATAACATCATGTTCTCATATAATTAAAAAATGATTATTTTAAAATTCTTATGAGATTATTTAGCTATAGTTAATTATTGATATAACTTAAATTGAATGAGTAAAACTGAGAATAAATTTCATTAATAATGAAAATTCATAACTTATAAATTATAAGCAAAATACATTTTAAGTAATCTTTCATACGAAGAGGCGTTCATATAATAAGGACTTAGTAATTGGATATTTTTGTTACTTTTTGAGGCTAAAATTCATTATAAATTCGAATCAGCTCTTTTTCTTATAATATTGGATTTCCATCTGAAAACGAATTCTTCGTTGGGTTTTAGATCTATTTAACAAAATGATTCAATTCGGAAAAATTTATATAGAGCAAATAACTGTTTTAAAACACAATTATTGACAATGAATAATCAGCCAAGCAATTCATCTACTGCTACAAAATCTCATTAAATTGCAGGAAAAGTTTACAGTTAATAAAAAGGAAAAATAAGTTCAATTATTAAAATTAAGAGTCAAATGTATAGTTTTTTTCTAGAAGCAATATTTAAGTGGAGTTAATTTCTTATAAAAACAAAGATTTATTAGAAATTAACTTTATTTTTAATGTTCTTTTTCTTTCTTTCTTTCAATGCTTAAGACATCTGTTACTTGAAATTTTTCTTAAATTTTATTCCCTGAAAAAACAAAACAAAAAGGCTCCCGAATAATAGAAATATAATTTCGCTAAGAACAAGACATGACAAAGGTTTTTTGGAAAGCTCTTTTCAGTTTCTTTTTTAGTAAATTCTCAACGCAATAATAAAATAGAATGAATTCTAATCAATGATCCGTTTCAATTTATTTTACTGACTTTCTGATTTTAATTGGATTAAAAAATTACATTAATTAAAAATCACCTTGCAAAATATATTTTCAAATTGGATTCTTAAATTTTTCGATTCCATATAGAAGCATTTTTTACATTAAATTCAGAATTATCACTTGTGTTATAATAAGAATATGATTTAAATTTCAGTTTACGGCCTCTCTTTATTTAAATTTCAATTTTAGCATTTAATTCATGAACTTTTAATGCCGAATCCTTAAAATACAAATCACGACATTACATATTTTTGAAGAATAGTTCAGTTGTTGGAAGGGATCAAAAAAAGGTTGTCGACTGTAAATTATATAATTAATTTATTTACACCTAAAAAATTAAAAATATAAATTGTAGTAAGTAACAATAACACTTATGGAAGTATATGTACACAAAATTTCAAGTAAATATATCTATAAGTTTTTTTTAAACTATCTTTTGAGTGATAAAATTTTGACACAAAGTATATTCATTAAGAAATGCATTTAAAGTTTTTATTAGTATATATCTAAAATAATGTTTCATTTTAAACTCTTAAAATTCCCCGCTTTTGTAGCAAATGCCTTCCTTATTCCTGTTTTATTATTTTTTTTAATACTAAGGAGGGGGGACAATTTTGTAGTTGGCAAAGACTTCTTCTTTGAAGCAGCAATTCGCTCATTGTTGAAGCTACTATATTTTATTGGCTACTATATTTTTTAGCCAAAAACTGACTTGGCAATCAAGGCAGATACCTTAAGCTTCAAAGAAAATACAATTACCAATCTATTATATATTACCTACTTTTTAAGAAGAGATATTTAATCTGCCAGAATAATAAAGGTATATTGATCAGTTCATGGGGGTATGTTAATTGAAAAATTATTTATTATTAATAAATTTAGACTTAACTTCACTTCTTTATCCTAGTAGCATAATACATTTTGGTTGGGTGAAGGAATTTTCTGGGGATTGTAATAAAATTGTTAAAAAAAATTTGGGATCGGGTGCTCTTTCGGCATTATTTGGCAGTGGTATTTCATTATTTGATGTGCATATGCTTCTGGATATGATTGATTTACAAATATTCGATTGATGTTATTGCATTTCGCCTGTTTTGTTAAGAAGTTTCACTTGCTACATATATTGACTTTATTCCTCATCTAACACAGTAACGAGAAATTAGCAAAGATATTGTCCTCATCATTTGATTGCAGTCCGTCCCAAAATAACCTAACGAGACGGTAACATAAATAAAATGAATTGAATTGAACCACTTAATAAAACGCTCGCAAGCAATTTTATTTTACAAAAGTAATGTTACAACGAGTTATCTGAAGACTTTGCTCTCGCTTCGAATTTTACTAAATTTTGCTAATTAGAATTCTATAGATACAAGCAGTATGAGATTGGACATCAAATTTCTTCAGATGAAACAGAAATTTTATGGAGTTCAATGAAGAAACCTATCACAGTTTCTCTGCATAGAGGTGCTTACTTAACTTTATGAACATCGTAAAGAGTACAATGCTGAATATATATTCGTGTTGTATAAAAAGACAGGAAGTATAAAAAAGCCTCATACGCATTCACCATGAACAATGAAAAAATTCTTGCTTATCTCCAGAAAACAGATGTTAAATAATTAAATTAGATAACATTTTTGGGTTAAGGTGGCATAATTTTGATCGATTCTAACCATCAAGGCGAAACTTTTAGTCAAGTCATCGAGCAAGTTTTGTAATGTTCATAATGCGTAATAAACCTAGTACTGTCCACGTGCCTAAGTACCCATAATTTGATTGCGCTAAATAAGTTAAGAAGTCAATAGAAGTGCTCTCTCGGGCTTTTAGCCATCAATATTTCCTAGAACAAACAGCCTGTTGATGTTACAGTGTGCCTTAAAGCCAATAATCGTGACTCCCAGCTATGTGTTCAAAGGGACGTCTCCTGTCGTGATGTTCGAAAATTTCACGTCACCACTCCCCCAATTAACGCAGACGCTAAAAATGGCACATTTAATTTGATTAGACAGGAATTCAGTCCCGTTGAAGGGATTTGCGGTCAAATCGAATTTCGGGTTATCGAATTTTCAACCCTTCCTGCTGGCCCTTTATTTCGTTTTATTATTATTTTTTTCCGACGTAGAAGGCAGGAGGGCTGATTCCTGAAATAGGCTTTTCGGGAAACGTCTTTTGTTCGGCGGCGGAAGGTGCGGAAATTGCCGCAGAAGAGGAGAGGAAGAGAGAGGCGAAGTCGGCCGGGCAGAAAATCCACTTTCGTTTAATTCACTTAAAGACAGGAAAGTGCCATTTTATTCTTGAAGTGGCCTTTAGGAAGAATCTTTAGGAGCCGCCTTTTGACTGAGGCGGGGGATTTTTTAAAAAGGGGGGAATCACAAAAATGGAAGAATCTTTTGTTTTGTAGAGCAGAGAAAAATTCAGTAATAGCCAGACGAAAAAGTGTTCACCAGAATCTCAATATTAGCATATTTTAACACAATCAAAGTATAAAATTCAATGTGACTATTCTGAAGGTGGATTCATTCAATTTTAGCGCACTTTGTTGACCTTCCTAAGCTGTTGAATAATTTATAAAATGATTTTTTTTAAAACTCTTCACTTTTATAGTACTGAAAAACCTGAATTAATTGAATCAGTTTGTGGTGAATTCAAAACTGTATATATATTACAAAATAAAAACGGAAATAAAAATTCTGAAATGGAATTAATGATTGGTCAAAAAATCCTGAATCCCCCGAATGAATGTTCTGATGGAGATATAGAATTCCATTATATTGTTTAAAAATAAAGTATGCAAGTGAGTGTGTGTGTCATCCTCATATGATCTAGAAGTCAGACTTCTGCCCTCGGGTGCTCAGGGGTCCATACCCTCAGAAGCTACTGCTCCCCTCTTTCCGTTGTAAAGCAGGACACGTCATCGTCATTATAAATTAAATTGAATTTAAAACATTAATAAGCCAATAAAAAATTGCACGAACATGAAGTTTATATCATTAAAAAGATAAATTCTTTGGTCTAAGATATTGAAGATCTCCTTTTTGTAAAGCAATTGTTTTGGAAGAGATGAATATCAGTTTTCATTGACAAATCATTGCGATTATCCATCTAAAAATGGTTATGCCTACTTTTCCATTAAATTAAATTTTATGTTTTAAATCTTTTTCTTGATTTTTTTTTCCTGTTTTCTCTTGTCTCACTGTATGGATTGTTTAGGGGCGTGTCATTGCGTTTTGCAACCCCATTATTCACCAAGAAAAATGTTCAATTTAACGCAGTTGTGAAAAGGTTCAACGAAGCAATTTGATGTTTTTACAATGATTAGTTTACATTTGACTGTTGCCATTCGACATTAAGTAATAACCACGATTTTTATGCCATGTTTACTAGCTTTTTTATTTAAAGATTCTAAATCTATATTGTCAGTTTCCTTATAAAAAGGGTTTTCGTCTCCTATGAGCCTTTGATTTCCATTATTTTACTACTTACAATGATTTCTATTCTTCCAGAGTTCCTGAATTTGTGCTTTGAAAGCACTCTTTTCAGCAACTCAAAGGCACAATAATCATGGAATGTTGGCTTTCTGGTACAGAGGTAGTGCGCCTTCCTTGTACTCTAGGAGTCCCGGGTTCGAGTCTCGGTTTTGGAATGGTTGTTTTTCTGTGTGCTATCTGTGAGATGTGTGAATGTGCCCCCCCCCGAAAAGGGCAAGCAAATGTGGTGAGTGTGTAGCAATGTCGAACTCTCGGCCCTCGTTGGCGCTACTTCAGAAAAAAGAGATGCTCCTTTCAGCTTAATCTGCTGCTGTATCAGCTGGGGGCTTGTCCATAGGCGAGGGCCATTAGTAACAACAACATAATCATGGAATAATGTAGGAATATGTATATGTACACTAGGATGGAACGAAAATGGCATTAGAAAGCTTTTTTTTTTTAGATTTTTCGTTTAATAATAGTGGTGAAAAGTTACCTTTTAGGTTAAAAAAGAATTTGTAAAAATTTGGTTGGAATACAACATTTTCAAATGCCGTAAAAAGATTGAATCTTGTAAAAACATTATAAGGTGAAAAAAATATTTTTTTTTGAATTTTTCGCACGTGTAATATTACAAAAGATGGTTTTAAATACATGTATAAGCATTACATGCTGACGACAAACGAACTGAAAGAAATTGTAACAAAAATATTTGATCTTATTGGTAGCACTGCTCTCATCAATTTGATTCTTAAAAAAGGTTATAAAAATGTTGGAGCATTAAGGAATTGGGATTGAAATTTATAAAAAAATAATGTTAAGAAATTTAATAAATGGGACAAGCAGTATCATGAATTATAAAAATAAAAAAAAATACCAAGTTAAATTCCGGGTATATAAGAATTCAAATCTTAGTTTCATTAAAATTCTACTCTTTCAATTGTGAGCATTATTTTATCAAACAGTTCGATTTTTCTAGTTTCATTTCAATCTTATTGATTAGAAGAATTTGATGATTTCGTATTTTGGTAATTAGGAAAGGACTATTTATTAATTTAATCGGTACTAATAACTTATATGGTGAGCTTTGAGAAAAAACGGTGAACATTAAGTGGTACATTTATGATTCAATGAGTGCTAAATATTTATTCAAAGACTTTACAGATTATATATGCGTCGATGGCTATCCTCTTAGAATTTCAATTTAAAAATATTTAAAATAATATTACCTTTTTTTGGAGGTTTATTTGCAGTATTCTTCAATACAGAAGTAATGATCGTTGGTTTTTCTCTTTCTGATTAATAATATTTTGCACTTAAAAGGTTTTAATTCACCCATTTCATGAAATTTCTGAGCTGCAATATTGGAATAACTGTATTCAGAAGCAATGAATCATATATTTCAATCCATAGTTTGTTTACATTCGACATTTTGAAAGACGAATAAATTTTTGAAAAGTAGACATTATTTTTCCTTTCGAATAATAAGTTACCATCAATTTCTCTTTTCCAAAACATTAGCTTGTTTTAAAAAAATTCTTTATTGAAATCGTTCTATAAATGTGTTTATTTCCTCTATGTAATTTTAATCTGCGCTGAACATATTTAATCTAAATACAGCACATTTAATCCAATAATCCCTTAATCTTTTGAGCAGAATGATATATATTAACTTGTAAAAAATTTAGGTAGCAAAATTTTAAAAGTATGACAAATTTTGAATTTCTGTTTAATTTTTACTGTTGTCAGGGCCTGACTAAAGCAGGGACACATGGGGCAGTTACCCGGGGCCCCACGTAGGAAGAGGCTCCAAAATCGTATAGAAATTTTATTTTACGTTTGCTTCTTTAATGAATGTTCTTCCTTACTAACGTAGCAAAGAAGAGGGGGCCCCAACTAAGCTGAGTCAGACTCTGGCTGTTGTTGTTACTTATGGCACTTTATAATCTCGATAACAGATCTGTCAACGATTTAAGTTGAGTGAGGATCTCCTGTTTTTTCAGTATCGCCAACAAGAGACAAGAGTCCGGTTTTGAAAGTGACATTCACACATTCGTTTGCACAACTCCTTTTCAAGGCGGGACACATTCACACACCTCACAAATAGAACACCGATGAAGTACAACCGTGCGCGAACCGAGACTCAAAAGAGGGATGCCAAGATCACGGGAAAGACGAGCTACTCCTACGTCACGACGCCGGCTATTGTTACTCCATCTTACAAAAGAAATTTTGCACAATTCTGAAGTTTAAAATCAGCAAGGTAAGTTAAAATTTCTTAGTTTACGCGGAAGAAAATCTAAAACTGAAAAAACATCAAGTTATTTGTCTCCGGTTGTTTATTCTAAAGTAAACCAATTCTTATTTAACGACTGAATATGAAGTCAGTAAATAATTTAACAATAAAAAATAATCTAACAAATAAAAGAGTTTTGATAGAAAAATCTACACACAAAAGAAGAAAAAAAGAAAGCCAGATGCATGCAAATGAGGTATACGCTTTTCGGTAAAAAAAAATTAACAACAACAAAAAAAAAAGATTAACAGATAATTATCGGATGATTAAAGCAAATTTTACTTTAAAGATTTTTAAAAACTCTTTTTTTTAATAACTATTTAATGTCAGAATTATAATGTTCTGAACAATAGATGATTATCATACAAATGAAATACTAAAAACAAAACTATAGTTTAGGAGTACGTGATGCTTATTTTCTTATAAAATTCTAATCATAGCTAATAATATAGATGATAACGCAAAACTTTTGAAAATTAGCAAATTCTTGTAAAGTAACTAACACCACAATTTAACTTTTTTTGTTATTTTTTTTTTGCTTAATAAAATAAAATTTGCGTTATAATCTACAATTACATTTTTCTCAGCATCGGTATTGTATTTTCATATTTTTTAAGATTTAAAAATATTAATTAATTGTATAGAAATGTTAATAAGAGGTTAGCAGTATATATCATGTATTTTTTTAAATTTAGACCTATCCAGTTAAAAACTAATTGTCTGTGCTGATATTCTGGTGATAGTGGTCACTTGATTTTTTGCCTAACCTTAGTTGCAGTCTTACATACTTATTAACTAAATTCATTCGAAAATTTTAACACGTATATTATCTTATTGGGGCAAGAAAATCTTTCTCTAATCACAAATTCAGCACGTAGAGAAGAAAAGGAAACCTTTTACTAACCTCAAACAGAATGATTTAAATTGTTTGGCACATATTACTGAAATGCTTAGATAAAATTGATTTCTCTTATTTATTTCAGGGAACAGGCTCTAAAAAATATAAAGAAAAAGTTTTCTTGATTCTAATTAGTGTTCTATGCATTGCTATTCGGCTTCTAGAAACACAGTAGTATTCTAAATAAATTTGCAATAAATCTTGATTGTAGTTTTCACATTTTCATTCACTGGTTTATTTTTCTCAATTTCTCATAAACTAATACATAATGTTTTGACAATATGACACTAGATGGCAGCACGAAAATAATGGAAAAGAAATAGACGTTATACTATCAGGTGGTCATAAGAAAACAGCAAAATAACAACTGAGACTCCAATAAAGCTTTTAAATTAGCAGAATTTTATACTTTTTTCAAAAGAATTTTCCATTGCCATTTTTAAAATAAAAACATTGTTCAGCATCAGTCTCTAGCCAATACAGGAACTTAATGTATCAACAGTTAAAATAAGCATGTAGTCTCCCCTCCCCCTTTCTTTTTCCCTTTTTTTTTCTTTTCAATTCCTACTATTAGCTCACACTCTCCCTATATATATATTCTTGTTCAAATTTTCAATTGTTAATAAAATACTTTTTATTCATCAACTCAAGTGCAAGCAATTTTTTTAAAATTAAAGTGGATGACATTTAATGTTAATACAGTTTTATCAAATACTAGCCGCCTTTGGAGACCAGTCGGTTCGCCAGTATTAATGCTCGCTAAAATTTTCATATAATATTTTATGTAGCTGTGTCTCATAACAGGTTTTTCACCAAAATATATTTAAACCAAACAAATTTTGATAATCAAATAATTCATTTATATCATTATTTAGTATAATTTTCTTCAGATGTTCTGTTCATTGTACTACTCATCTTTCTCTTTCTATCCGAGCAATGATTGTCCCGGAATTGATATTTTACTTTAATGGTGGAGGGAAAGGTCTAAAATTCTACGTTTTTATAGAATAATGAGATTCAAATTCTCCTAAATGTAAACACACTAAACAAATAAAGACACAATTGATTTTCAAGAGATGTGAAAGTTTAAAAACAGCTTGGAAAATGCCGCGCACATAGGAAATAATGGTGACACACACACCCTTCTTTTCTTTATTTTTCTATTCTTTTTTTCTTCACTACTTTTCTTTCTACAAACGCTTTTTGCCCTCTGTTATTTTTTTCTTTATTTATTACTTTATTATGACTTTATTTTGAACAGACATAGATTAAATATCCATACAAACTAATAATAAAAGCAAATATTTTCTTTCTTTTTTAAACATCCCGTTATCTATAAATGAAAACCAACTGACTTCGCGCATTTCTTTCTAAACAAATGATAATTTATTACTTCCTGCTATTTTACTCGGTGTGGGGGAAGGAAATGAAGATTTTTGGCGGGAAAGTAAGAAAACTGTCGTTTTGACTATTTTCCTCGCAGTTTTTTCCTTTTTTCTCTCCATAAGAACCATCCTCGTGTCTTAACGAAAATATTAAAATAAAAATTAGCCGAATCGGTCCAGCCGTTCTCCAGTTTGGTCATTAGCAACGCATTTCGAGTTGCATTTTTATTAATATAGATGATTCATTAAAATGCGATATAAATTACAATCACGAAGGCGAATTCTTTGATTTGCGCAATATATTTCTTCACATGAGTAAAAGTAGCTATTTAAAACATGCCTTAGAGTTTTAAAAAATTTAAAAAAAAACGCGAATGCAAAAATATTTTACTTCTACTTAATATCAATTGCTATTTGTTCGTCGTTTCTTTGAAATGACGTCATCTTCAAGCTCGATTAAGATTTCTTACTTTTAAATAATTAATATCGCTCTCAAAAGATTATCGTTTGGTACTTTTCTAAAAATTCTTTTTCAGTTTTAACTGTCGCACTTCTGTAATATGTTTTTATTTATTTTAATTCTTTAATTGAATTGTTAATTTTGATATTGCAAACGATCAAAAAAAAATTTCTCTTGCATTTATTGTTTTAAAAATATCGCATTTCCTATTTCTTTCATTTTATATAATCACGTGATATAAATTATATTTTAGTTTTATTTTTGGTCGTAATCAACTTTTTTTTATCAGAACTTCTGAAATTGTGATGGCAACATTTTATTAAAAACTGATTTTTTTTAGATCCTCGCGAAGATAAAATTTTATTTTTATTTTGTTTATTTTTATTTTATTGTTGAAAAAAACCCGATTAAATTAAATGTTTAAAAATTCATTAAAAATAGAGTTTTAATTTATAGGTCAAAACATTAGTATCATTGAAAAGCTAATTTTTGTGCTTTAATATGATGCAAAAATCAATTTTGTGCTGTAATATTTTCGGAAGTTATAGCAAAAAAAACGTTAAAATTTGGCTTATTTTTTAATTAATTAAAATTTTAATTAAAAATTCAAAAAAACTGCTCCGAGGTGCACATTCCCGGCCCCCAAGGTATACATGTACCAAATTTGGTAGCTGTAAGTCAAACGGTCTGGCCTGTACACCGCCAACAGACACACACACATTGTGCTTTATTATAAGTAAAGATTAATTCATTAATCTTTTAAATTAAAAACTAAATTTCTCACCAAAAATCTTCGTTTCCCCACCTCCAAATAATTAATGAATTCAGTTTGTTTTTTACCCATGCTTATAAGGTTAGGTTTAACATGTTTTCGGCCGATTATTTCAAACGGTTCTTTTTTTTTCATAATTTTTGATGTATTTAAAATGAAACATTGCTAATGAATGGATTTTTCCGATTTATTTTGAAGTACTTTCGAATAAAATAATACAGAACAAAGAAAATTGGAAATTTCTAATCTGCATTGCGTTACACCAACTGATGCAGAAAATTCACGCCTTTTGCGTTGCCACAATTGGATTTGAATCCACTATTCACTTTGTAAATTCAATGCTAGTATAATTTCTTAATCAATTATTTATAGTAATTGTAACTGTTAGGCCGGGATAGGCTGGTTGGTAGGGCGTGGGATTCGCATCCCTTGGGTTGCGTGTTCGAACCTGGCAGACGAAGACACTCAGTGTGTGATGGGCGTTAAATCTCTCGTGGTCCAAAGTTCTCCCTTTGAAGAGCAATACCAAAAGGGGTACTGGGTCAGAGGTGATCGTTCTCTGCTTCAGATCTAAATTACGATCAGTGGATCAATGAATGAATGAAAACAGTCTCTTAAATAGGGTTTGTGACGTATGTGAGCTGTAAATCAGAATTCTGCCCTCTGGTGCTAAGTTGCTCTTACGTTCAGAAGCTACTGAACCCCTCCTTCCGTTGTAAAGTGAAAAACAAGAAGAACAATTGTAATTATTTAATAAAAAAATAATAAAGTAAAAAAATTTCTAATAACCCAAGTAGGAATTGATTTAAAAAAAATGTTTTTATATGATTTGTTTATGCAGCCAAATACCCATTACCATTGATCCAAACCGTATAAAAAAGTCTTATTGTGACTGACTAGTCACATAGTATAGGATTCTGCAGATTTCGTATTTCACTCGCTCAAATAAGCATATCATCAAGTTTATATGCAATAATTATAATTATATGACAAAAGCTGCATATTAGTTGAGCTGTAAATGATTAGCTTCTTAAAATTTCTATTACTTGTACCTCCAATATATTCCAATTGCAATCAAATTTCTCGATTTTCGACTTACTTATATTTAGAATTTTTCAAGATGAGAAATACAGACTGGCTATCTTTTTTTTTTTAATATCTGACAGAATAAATATTCCAATAACAGATTTTAATAGTTGCTGTAGGTTATATATTTTGTTTTGAAAATAATTTTTAAAATGAGGAAGTTTTCACTAAACTAATAGGCTAAAAGACTAATAACATTAATTTAAATTTGGTTTTGGTTTTAAACACTGCGTCTTAAATAATAATAATAAAATGGAAAATATTTTTTTCTTAAATATACATTATTTTTAATAATTACAATATAAAAATTTGATTTATGTTATGCATTTAAATTTTATTTTTGGGCAAATTATTTATTTAATATTCAGTCTGATGTTTGAGTTTTCTCTCTCTCTCTCTCTCTCTCTCTCTCTCTCTCTGTGTGTGTGTGTGTGTGTGTGTGTGTGTGTGTTTGTGTGTGTGTGTGTGTGTGTGTGTGTGTGTGTGTGTGTGTGTGTGTGTGTGTGTGTGTGTGTGTGTGTGTGTGTGTGTGTGTGTGTGTGTGTTATAAGATCTTGAATTTTCAAACTTTCACTAACAGGTTCATTTAAAAGAAAAAGAAAGAAAGAAAGAAAAGTAATAAACAGAATAGACGTTTCTTCATGACTTCACATTGAATATCTTATTTAAAGTGCTGGAAACATTTTTGTAGTTATCTCTAAATTACGGCACTCATAAGTGATTAAAAAACAGAAATAAACAAGAGCCATCTTTATGACATGCACCTCGTACTTAAAGCGTTTTCTAAGCTAAAATAAAAGATGAGATTTAGAACCAAGACCGCATTCCAGAAGTCCACGCGAGGATCTAATTGGTCGATAAAGTTCGTGGATATCATTTCCACAATAACCCAGGGAACAAGAGAAAGCCCCGTCTTCCATGCAGACGATTCCCTCTCGCAGACAATCCCTAAACAGAGTTAATTGCAGCGGCGCGGGACGATTATTTATATTAATTGGTATTTCTGGGCGCGCAGGAATCTTATTTCCGGAGTGCATTTTTCCCATTCTGGAGGGGATCCGCTAATGACTTCCCAACTCCTGTGCCTCAGAATCCGAGGAAATAAGGTTTGTCCCGGAAATGACTTTCGATTCGAAGCGATTATTACCGGCGCGTAGCGGGAGGAAGTCATGAAGGGAATGTTGTTGACGAAGAATAAAGTAGTAAGCTTTCGACTTCCAATCTCAGGTATGCTAAGGTGAGGAATAAAATTTCATAAAGCGCTTTTTTTAGTAACATCTTCAGCTGAGCAATCGATTAAAATTAAAATTTGTAAAAATCTAATTTTTTTTCTTCTTGTAAATAAGATATATATAGATATATATTTAGATAAGACGAAAATTACGTCAAAATTAATAAAAATTAGAAAATTAGTAAACAGAAATATTATAATTTGTTTTAGCAGATTCTTCCAAAAAAATTTGAAAATATAAGTACAGATATAATTATTGGTTTTTAATATATATTTTTAAATATTAAAGAATTTTTAAAAATCTATAAGTCTTAATGTATATAAAAAATTTCAAAACCATTTCTGAATATCAATATTTTATAAATTGTAATAACACTATAATATTATTTAGGCCGACTTTCTGGTACAGAGGTAGCACGTCTTCCTAATTTTCTGGATCCTGGCTTGGGCATGGTTGCTCTTCTGTGTGCTATCTGTGAGATGTGTGAGTGTGCCCCCCTGTAAAAAGGGGCTGTGCGAGCAAACATGGTCAGTGTGTAGCTAAGTCGTACCTAGTTGGCGCTACTTCAAAAACAAGAAACGCTCCTTTCGGTTTAAATCTGCTGCTGTATCAGCGGGGGGCTTGTCCATAGGCAAGTGCCATAAGTAACAACAGCAACATCTTATTTAGGGAATGCCCAATTTATAAAACATCTCTGCTATTTCAAAATTATTTACAATAATAAAAAAATTAAAATATGCAACACATTAAAAAAATTAGTATCAAAAGTTTACTTTAATGTTTTTTCAAAAAATAAAATAGTTTGTGGTTTATAATAATCATTATTCTTTAAGAGTTTTATGCGAAAATTTCAAAAAAATATTACTGCTAACAATAACAAGCGTTTGATCGCAATAATAATTAAAAAAACATCCAAAACTTTCAAACTTAGGAAAAAATAGACGATATCACGAGAAATTATTGAGACACTAATTATTAAATAGATCATTATTTATACTATTATTATATATTTAATTATTGATACTAATTATTATTTGACAGTAAAGTGTTATATTAATAACTAAATTTTAGAATAATATCTCAAATAAAGAATTATATATTCTAATTTTCATATAAATATAAAAATTTAAACCAACGTGTATTAAAATCAGCAATTAAATATTATTCATATACAGCCAGATTTGTATGTGCCCGATTATTATTAGTCATATCTAACAAAACAACAAACACAGAGTTTTAAATATAAAGTCGAAGAAGATTTTTTAGCTCGTGAGGTGGTAATGAAAGAATAAGCCCTTTTTAGTAGGTGTTTTAACATGATATTTCATTCTTATTTAACTCGTTTCTTTAATCTTTCACCTGATACTGGTCATTCAGCTCCCCAAAAGCGACTAAAATAACAATAAAATCCAAAAAAGTGTAATATAAAAAGCATTTCTCAAGAAATAAATACCAGTAAAAACTATTTGAATTTATTCATATAGACAATTCGAATCTTACCATAGTAAGCTATGTGTTTAAACGACTGCATACTTTATGTAAAATGCGACATTCATGATGAAACAGTCATTAGCTTTCTATAACTTGTATCTTTGAATATAGTCAGATATTTTCTATGTAATAAAAATTCAATATCTAAGATATAAAACAGTTCAATTACCCGATTGAGTAGAAATTATATGGTATCTTAACACTGTCCTCCAATAATTTTATTGTATATTATTGCATAATTTTTATTGTATTCTAAAATTCCAAAAATTTTCATTAAATTTAATTTTGTACAGTCCTTTTTAATTTCATCATAATCATTTAAAAAATTGCTTTTATTTATATTTTACGGTAGTATGCTTCATTGATTTAGTCATAAAATTTACGATTACTTTCATTATCACACTATTAAATAACTATTTATTCTCACTTATTGTTCCTATAAAATTAATATCAAATTCGGCATGAAAATAAAAAAAGACGAATCAACTCAAAGACATTATCTCCATATGATATTTCTGATTGTAATGTCCAATAGCTTTTAAATATTTTTCTACCATTTATTTTTATTGATGAACGAAAGTTAGCGTACCAATAGATTTATTACATTTCGAATAATTAAAAAGGCAGCTCCCCCTTTTTTTGAAAGCTGAAATTTAAAACCAAAATAATGCTTCCAGGGCAATAATTCACGTTAAAAGCATTACTGGATGTGCAAAATGGGACTAATGGTCCGTGTGTAGAGAAGATTTAATGGCCATCTGCTGTACGCTTTTATACCACCCCTAAATGTGCTTTCGCGTAGTTTTAAAGCTCCAAGGCCCGAGTTAGGCAATACTCTTCGGGCAGAAGGATTTATTGATATCTACGAAAGTTTGTAGAATTGCTATACAAAAAATTAGTATTAAAAGTGGTTTACTTAAAAAAATGTAAGACTAAAAGTAATAAATACAGATATTGGTATAGATATTGGTATTTCCATATTGATACATGGAACAATGGATTCAAGACACTTTAACATATTACTTAAAGATAAACATATATGTTAATTCAAGAAATTTAACATAATATTTTATAAAGAACAAAAATATTAATTCAAAAATGTAACATAATCTTTAATGCTCATAGATGTACATGATCAATTTTTTTATGATTATGTATAATCTATTGTTTAGGTTTAAGTAGACGCCTTTAGTGACCGGCTGATTCACGGGAATTAATGGTTGCTAAAACTTTCAAATATATATTTTGAATTGTTATGTCTTAGTGGCTATACCAGCAAATTTAAAAAAGAACTGCCTAGTTAGCTAAAGCTTCGAAATAATAAATGCAGTAAATAACAAAACTTATGTTAGTTGCTCAAAATACAAAGAAATTTTTTTAAAAAAATTGTATTAATTTTTTTTTCATGACGAATTTTTCATGACGAATAATATTCATGACGAAATGTTATTCAGAATATGAGAAGAAACCGATTTTAGGTTTATATATCGGTTAAATATTTAAGATACAAAAATATATCAATTAAATTTCAAATTATAAAAAATTGAAATAAATACAGTCTTTTGTATTTAAAAAGTGGTATAAAGCATTTCTTTATTTTGAAATTTTTTAAAGAATTATTCAAAATTTTCTAATTAGCTTCAGAAATATAATGATCAGATAAATAATATATATTATTCAGAAATGCAATTAATAACTCCTAAAAAAACTTTGTTTCAATACAAATTGTTTTGCTCGTAAAAATAAATGGTTTGATTGAGAATTAGTATAAATTTTTAAAAAATTTTTTCGCATTATGTAACATTTAAATAGTTACAAACATTTTTTAATAAAAAATTGATTATTTTTTATTTCAGAAGCTAGAGGACACGTTAAGAAATTGTTAAACCATATTTGAACATATATATTAGCATTTTAATTCAATTTTTGATTTGTCTTGTAGGAAGAATACACTAAAATTTAGAATTTGAGAAAACAATATTGAAAGATGTAAACTAGAATTAAAAGGTAAGTTATGCAAATATAAAGATTGATATAACTTCCCAAGGAATGAATATAGAAAATAAATCATAATTTTTATGAGTAATCATATTTTTAAAAAATGCAATCTTTTAGATAGAAATGACTTCATAACGTAGTTATCTATCTAAATAGCACATTTATTTAGAAATGCCAAACGAATTTTGACATTTTGTTGAACTACTATTTGCCGCACCAAGTGAAAGTACTAGTTTAAATTACATTTACACAATAAACGCTGAGCATCCTTATTAGCTAGATATGTATACAAAATGGCCTCATTAATGGATAAATAATGTAGGTGCAATTAGTTTTGTCGTTGAGGCTGGTAACTGTGATATACTTTATTTTGCGATATCTCTTCAAAAGTGAGATTGGAAATAATCTTTAAGATTATTGTTGCCCTTAAACTTTTCTATAACTTTCTTTTATCATCTTTGAACATGATGTAGTTTTTGGGATGAAGTTTTCGGCGTCAACAAAAATCCGTAGACGAAAAATAAAAATTTATTCATCTGCACGAAAATTTCAAAATATCAGCTTTTAATATCGTGATGCCATCTCATTTATAAAAGCTCAGATGAAAAAAAAATAAGTTAATGGTTATCGCAAATAAAAACCTAGAAAAATATTCATTTTGAGCACGTGATTAAATGAAATGAAATAAATAGGAAATGTGATATTTTTATAAACAATCAATGCGAGACAAAGGTTTTTTGGATCATTTGCAGTACTAAATTAACTCATTCATTGAAACGATTAAAATGAATAAAAATATAATTTAACTTGCACAAGCACGTGGTTCTTGACCGTTCAACAGAATATGTTCGGACATGATACATTGAAATATGCATAGCAGATTTCATTTAAATCTTTTTTATTTATTATTTTCTCATACTTATTAATATAATTTAAAACAATTCATGAGCAAAAAGAAATGCACAACATAGTATCAAACGGTTTCTTGTATTACAGTCCAAAGCAATTATGATAATCGGACTTATTCAACTCGAAACTATACAAGCAAGACAACCCATTCTCTCGGCAACGAATTCACAACGTAATAAGATTTCGTCACATAATAAAAACAGTTTGCAGGTATATTAAAATACGAAATAATGTAATATTTTCCTAAACAGAAACCTATAAAGGAAAAAGAAAGAAAGTTCTTGTCATGCCAGCGACCTTCGAGGCCGGAAGTAACACCAGAGAACAAATTGACAAAGGGTGGTCCCACGAAAGAGGAAATTTGTCACCCAGTATCAGTTACAAGAAAGCGCCTCATCATCTCTCACCTTGCCCTTCTTCCTTGGTCATTAGGGTCGTTCCATTCCTACGGTGATCACCCATTGTTTCTGGACCATTACTGACCTTGCCGTCAGAGGTATATTGGAACCGAATCCAATATTCTCTCTGTTCTTTCAGTATACATTAGAACTTGATAAACTCTCGTTCTGAAGAAAAATTCGAAATTTTCGTGATGGAATTTTATGTAAGTTGAGTTAATTTTCTTTTTTACTCTTCGTTAACGTCTATTTTTCAGTCAGAAATGAACCTGAAACGACATTTTAAATTTATATTCTAATTTAGTTTCAAGCACGTAATTTATGACTACTAAAATATTGTTTATCATCTCAGAATATCCCAACAAATATATTTTATTCGATTTTCAATTTATTCTTATCTAAATCATGACTTATTTACTTTTTCTTCTAATTTTCTTTTTAAGTAGAGAAAGATTTCCTATTCCCATTTACCCACAAAAAATATGCTTCATGATCTTTTTGAAAAATAACTAATTAAAATTAGATATCAAGTAAAAGCATTTAAGAGAAAACAGAATTAAAATATTTAATCAAAAAATTCCAATGAAATGTTTATAATTTTCCTAAAAATTCTTTTGTTTTAATGAATTTTACAAAGAAATGGAAGAATTTTAAAAGAAACAAAACCCACGAAATTGTAATATTTCATTAAAGGATCTACCCTAAACTTTAAAAAAACCCATTTCTCTCAATAAAAATTAAATACTTTCCAAAACATAATAATTTAGTTTAATCAGTTCTATTAATCAATTCTAGTCTTTAATAAACTTATGAAAACATTTTTCGAAAAAACTCTTTTAATAGTGTCTTTAAAGCAGAAATCTTTATTTTATCTGTTTCTGATTTATAATTTATTAATATAAATTTTAGTATTTACTTGGGAAATTGACGTTTCTTTGTTGCTGTTAAAACTGAATAAAACTAATAAATTAGCTGATTAAATTAAAAGTTATTCTTTGCAAGCATTAGAATGGCGTATCGCCTTTGAGAATATACCAATTTAAAAAAATAATGCCAAATTCCAACTTTTAAGCAAGCGAATGAAAAAAAACGGTTTCAGAATTTCTTCTAGAAAGGGTTCATAATATAGGTTTCAGAATCAAATGTGAAAGATTCAAGGTTTCAGCATCAAATATGAAACAAGTTAAACAAAAAGCATATAAAAATGAGCTCTCTGGTTGTAATGTATTTTGACATATACTGTTCAATGATCTAGATTACCATTTTAACAATAATTCTACATTAATTATTCAGAACAAATGTTCATTTGATATATTTGTACAGCAAGTAGAAATCGCAGTAGTTCCCCTTAATTAGTAATTCCACATTTAGGAGTTTTTGTCCTTTTGTATATTCGCTGGTTTGTCGAGCGATTATATTAAATTTTATATAAATCTGTTTTGTGTGCCTTGATGTTCATACTTTTCACAATAAAGTAGTGCATTTCGATATATCAAATCGTGAGGCATATTTGGACTGCATTATTTTAATAATTTTACATCTGTTACCTTTATTGTATACACGAACCTTCTTGAAGTACTCATGACATAATAATGATATTAAAATAATAACTGCCCTTGAAATATGTTTTCGAATTTTGTGTTGTCTTTAGTAGTAGTGTAATTTAATGAAAAAATAATTATTTTTATTAGCAATGATATTTTGATAATATCATTGGGAAAAACACGCTTAAAATCTCACTTAATTGAGAATTAAAATTCGAATTAAAATAATTCAGATTCAATTTTCAAGAATTCGGACTGCATAATTTCATTCTTGCTTAGATATCTGTATCAAATTTGAAACCTCTAGTTGAAACGATTTGTCCTATAGAGCGCTAATACGCACGCAACATTTTTCTATAAGATTTTCAGAGATGAATAAATGATAAGCAATAATTATGTGTCTAAAACTAATTCTCATATAAGGAGAGCAGAAGGAATAAAAGTTGTTGTATCAATAATTTTAGCAATAAATTATATTCATAACATTGACGCGAAAAGATAAATTAACCGTTTAATAGAAGGACTGATTCGATTAGGATATTGATGATTTTGTTATGTAATATTAACATTCAAGTATAAAAAAATTCCAACATTTGACAAGGAGAAATGAATATGCGTTTAAAGAAATCAATCAATACAATAAAAAAATAATTAATAATGTATATAATAAATTATTTGACTGTTAATCTCATCAGAAAAAAGAATCCCCGAATGTTATACATTAGGCCTAAATACAATAGCTTAATTAATGGCACAGTACATTATCCCTCTAATGTTTATTTGTTTATACATTGATCAAATTTCTAACAATTTGTTTCCAATAATTTATTTAAAAAATTAAAGAAAAGGATTTTTGAAATAATATTACATATTTTTTCTAACTTATAGTTTAAATATGTGTAACAAAAGATATTTGAAGAGCAAAGTCTAGTTAAAGGAAATTTAGAACTAATTTCTAATCACATCCGTTGCTAATAGAACTAATTTCTAATCACATCCATTCCTTTCTAGTCACATCCGTTGCTAATAGTTAAATCTTCTCACCAGATGTGTTTTTCTTATATATTGTTATAGGATCTAGCTGAGGTTTATTTCATTTTTTTCATTTTTTTTATATGGGGGCAAATTAGTAAGTTGATAACATTAATATATTATTTTAAAACGTTTTTAAATTTAATAAGCGTTTGCTATATTATATGTGTTTGCGTTTCTTTATTTAAATGAAAATTATAAATAAATATCTTGATGTTTTTCATTAAATAAATATTATATTTTTTCAGAAAAGACCTCTATATAGATAAAAAGCAATAAATAAATAAATAAAATAAATAGAGAAAAAGCCGACCTTCAACCACACATTTATAACACACACGTTATTCATGTTGCTGTGACCATTGTATTTGAAGCGGAAGTTGGATAGATTTAATTTAATAATTAGTTATTAAAAAATGTGTGTAAAATAGCATTTGTACAGGAAGGTCAGCTATATAGATAAACTTTAAAAAAAACCTTATCTAATTATAAAATTTTATACTAATCGTTAGTTATTTCTGAGATACACGAAATAAATAAATTTATATATGCAAGGTTATTCAAAATTTATGGCCTAAATTTCGTGGGGAGGTAAGAAATACGCCAGGAAACCGATTTCACATAGGAAGGTATGTCAGCAAACATAATAAGCATGAACAAAAAAGAACAGGTGAAGTGAACATAAGGAAACAACAAAGTTAAGTAGTAATGGATGTGACTTTTATTCTAACAATGTTCAAGTTCATAGTAGGTGCTCAAACTTGCACCTAATTTACATGAATACATAACTCATAGCGCCGTTGTACCGATCAATGAATATTTTCAAAAACTCTTGGTATATCTCGGACATTGCCTACGGCGGCCTCTCTTTGGGCAAGAAGGTCCATCTCAATGTCGTCTGGGGTCTCATACAAATGGTCCTCGTTCCCCCCCCCCCAAAAAAAAAAAATTCATGGGTGATAAATCTGGTGACACGGGTACCCAGATTACCATTGAATTTAGAATGTTTGGTTCAGGTTATCACGCCTAAAAATTGTACCACGGTCTTGAGCACCATCATTTTGATACCAAATGTCTCGGCGGACATGCCAAGCGTTTTTGAATATGTTAGATAGTCGATACGCTGTAAATTCCATGTTCGGTCGTAATCTCCATTGGTCATAATTTTGAGTACCTGCTGTGAAGCGTATACTGACAGCAAATTCGCTTTACCCTATTGTAATGAAGGTCTCATTCATTACCACTTAACTTTACTATTTCCTTCTATTCATTTCACTTAACCGTTTTGTCCATGCAGATGAAGTATGCAGACATATTTTCCTAGGATATATCAATTTTCTGAGTTATCCTTTATCTTATATATACATATATTCTCTCTCATTTCGCCTTATATAATTATACATATGCCATATAACTATATTTCAATAACCATCGATTACTTTTTCAGAAAATATTGTCTCTGAAGTTGTCAATGCTCTTCGTATTATCTTCCTATGTAATGTGCAATTATTATCCACCCCATCCTCAAGTTCCCGTGGCCTACAGACCCCAGTTCCCTGCAAACGACCCACTCTGGTCTCAATTCTGGGACGCCTACGACTATTCGGGACCTCTGGAACAGGAGCCGATTGACAGCTATGGTTTCCAGCCTGAAAATCTTTTCTTTCAGACGAGACTGCCTCAAGTGGACGACGACGCTTACAACAGATACAGAGAGTACTTTTACAGAAGATACGGAACTAACTTTGTGGATAATTAAGAGAGCAATCTTCATACCTTGTATGGAAGACGGTATATAATTCTACGAGATACGATGTAAAGTTTTGCTTATATTTGTTAAGATGAGATTATCTTTGTGTTGTTTAAGAGGTTTTTTTTATTAGTATCATCTCTTTTTCATATCATTTCATTTTCATATTTTTAAAATACCTTTTTACATTTTTTTCATAGTATAGTTTTTGCCGTACTATATTTTATCAATATCATTTCTGAAGTTAAATAAATAAATGTCAGGAAATTGATTTGAAGGAAATATTTGACTTAGCAAATATCGTGTGAGTTTTTCGTTCAACTCGTCTAAGAATTCATTTTTTCCAATGAAAGTTTTTTCTTTTATCTTTCTTTCTATTATTTCCATTTTCATTCTGTCTCATAGTGTGACATTTTTGTATAATAAATTTAATAAATATAATTTATAAGATTCAAAAATTTAAATAATTTAATATCGGAGAAATTGATCCTTATACCTCAATGTACTCAAATATCGGATTCTTGTCTCATACAGTGTATACTCTTTATAATAAACATTTTATTTATTATTATGATTTTTTTTATTATTTTTACTTTTATTATTCGGCTTTAAAATATCAGGGTGGGTCTTCAATGTGATAGTGGATTTGAAGCTTGTGTGTTTCAAGTTTCGTTAACTTGACTTCTAGAATCAATTACTTGGCAATTGTTTTAATAATATAGGAAGAGAATGCCGGTTCATATTGTCATCCTTGTTCTCTGATGACGGATAAACTTACAAGATTTTCTCCAAACAGCCTCTCTTGTTCCAAAACAAAAAAAAAATTGCAATTTTTATGCAACGAAACTAAATTTTAGATAGTAAGAATATATGTATTATTCAATTAAAGCCTTACTATCAAAACAGAAAAATCGTCGACTGTCTAAGTATCCGCGATATTGGAGAAAAAGACACGAAGCTATTTTTAATTTCAGTATTATCAAATAACTTTAATATTACCTGTTTTTTGTTTTACCAGGGATAAGACCTCAAAGAGATCCAAATTAGCATCAGCATCGTCTGAATTTCAAGAAATTATTCTCATATTGCTGGGTTTTTTTCATTTTTTTTTTTTTTGCCTTTTTTTAAAAGTTAGCTGGTTGACTTACAAACCAACAGTTTGGTAGAACTAATATTAAAATTTTCTCATGTTGAAAATTCATGTAATTAATTTTTTTTTAATTACAAGTAAGTAAAATATTTATATATATTTTTTAAAGGCTCCACATTGTAAGTCTCTTCATAGTATTATACTTCTTTTGTTCTGAAGGGGGAAAATTTCTTGTACTTTACTATTTGACCTTTTTCAATGCATTAATAATAGAAGACAAAGATATTTTTGAATGTTTTGGGTAATTTTGAAAGTTCTAGTTTCATATAGGGAATTTTATAATCATTTTCATAATCAATTATGAATTTTATAATCACTTTCGTAGTCAATAGTGAATTTTATAATCATTTTTAATTTACATTTTACAAAAACAATGAATTGTTGAATAAAATTTTAAACACGCTCAAAAGGATTTGAAATTGTTTAATGAAAGTTTGTAAAATGTAGCCCAATGATATTTATCTATTAATAAAATTTATCATTGCATTTGACTTTATGCGCATCTTTGACATAAAAATATTTATTTTAAGATGGGGAAGGGAAAATCACTCAGAAAATATTTATATTGTGGCGCCATCTGTTTAGAAGAAACGGAAGAAACATATCTGATAAACTGCAAATGAAATATTTTTTAAAAAATTTATTGAAATTGCAGATATTCAAAATTGGTTCATTTATTATAAAAGTTAGCAAATGCTACAATTTTTTAATAAAAATAATAATTGCATTCTGAATTATAAAATGAAATTAATTATAAATATTATAAATATTTAGAAACAAAACCGACTTCAAGTCGGCTTGCAATTATTATAATTATAATTATTTTATTTATATTGATAAATCATAGTGACTCAAAAGACGTTATTCAACTTTTTTTATCAATATATATCCATCATTAATATCGTTAGTAAAAAACATTAGACGATGAGAAATATATCACTATTTGAATTTTCGCAGCATAATTTAATTCTGAATAGTACTCATTTTTTTAAAGGAACAAAACAGAGAAATGTCTCATTAATTATCTCAAAGTAGGATTATACAAATTGAGATTATTCGTAAGCAATAATTTTTTGTGAACATAAATATATTTAATTGGATCTTGAAGAAACGGACACAATTTACAATAAATATTAGAACTAAATAAAAAAAGAAAATTCATAAGCATATAACTTTTAAATACTAAGCTTTAAGACGAACACATATCCTATAATAGAGAAACTATAATATGAAATGTGATTTGTAAAATGCGGAATGACTATTAAATAATATTTTATTAAAAAAATATGATAAACCGAAGTGATAGCCAGCCTATTTTGATTCAAAGTTTCATAACACCATTTTCGATATATGAGGGTTTTTTTCCTTTCAAATTTGGGGGAGGGAGGGAGTTTACATTTACATACTGATATCCATGTTAAGGAAAATAATTATAATACAAATTATGAAAAAATGCAGAAAATGAAGCATGGGTAACCCATAGTAAGCATTCACTTTAAAAAAAATTAGTTCCATATTGCTTGATGTAAACATATCTGATTCAGTTTAACCACTTAGTATTCTGTTCACAAAAATATAAGTAACTTATATCATATATGCTGATTATTTAATGTATTAGCAATAACTTTATATCAGGCTTTGAAATTAAATTTATGGTTCTGAAAAATAAAATTGCTTTTAAATAAATATTATATTTTAATTGTTTTCCTTTGAGAAATATTTTTTTCACCAATGTTTGTTTCTTTTGAGACCAGCTCTCACTGACAAAACCCACTTAAAGTTAAAAAATGTAAGTCAAAAAAAATTTAACAATTTAGCACCATAAAATATAATTTCATTTCAACTGATTTAAACCGTTTTTTGCATAAAATCCTCTATCAATTACAATGCATTGCATTTAGGTCTTAACATTCAAAATAAAGCAATATAAAGGAATGTATCTTAAATAATTAGTGCCAATTAGATCTATACAATCCACAAAAGCTAATTAATTTTTAAAAAAATCTTATTAAATGGTATTTTTATTTTGAACTATAAGCCATTATTGTCTATCAATTGGTCCGAGGGAATATTGGTTTTTAATGTGAATTCGAAGCTTTATGTAAAACTTAATTCCAAAAACAAAGAAGGAACTGCAAATTAATAAAGTCAAATTTTATGACATCAAATTCCCATTAAAAAATTAGGGTAATCAGTTTTAATTAGCACATTGTCTTTTGTAGTAAATTAATTTCACTTTCGGATTCCTCCAGTAAACTGCTCGGTTAATTAATAGAATTTTTCTTTTATACCTTTAAAAAGTGGAATAAAATATCGATATTTAATATTTAATGAAATATCTGTTCTCCTTTGGAGACCATTTTGTTCACTGGGGTCAGTAAGAATTTAAGTAAACTTTCCATTAGATATTGAGTTTTACTACGTTTCAATAGTTCCCTCAGATAATATATTTTTAAACTTCAAAATTTGGAATCATACTGTTTCAGACGTTTTACGCTATTCTCTTCTTTGTTCTATATATTTTCTCAATTATTTTCTATAACTTTATACATTTTAGTGTACCGCAGGAAAGAAATACCTCATTTACAAATAAATTTATATAATAATATTTTGGTATTTAATATCTTTATTTAAATACATTCACAACAATTAATTTTCAACAAAATGTGTTTCATTATATGTATTGAAATTTCTGAGTACTTTTTTATTTTTATATTTACTTAAAAAAACATATTTCAAAATGAAAGATCTTATCCCTAAGGAAATAACATAATCAATAAACAATAAAATATGGTTTATCGATAGTTTCTAAGCATAAATGTTGGACATCACCGTAATTAAAATAATTAAAATTATAAATTAACTGCGAATTAAATTATAGTGCAATATTTCAAAGAGAGACAGCAATAACAGGAAAGCATTATTGCAGTATTTGTTCCAAATGACTACCTTAAAACCTTGTGATGATCAAGTGATACTCATTTGGAATAAATTGTTTGAATTTTGTCATTCGTCATTTATACAGATGGCAAAATTTGCGTAATAGCTTCTCTGCACCTGCGAGGAAGGTAATCTTGCAACAGGTGTTTACCAGCAATCGTCAGATAGTACCGTATTTCATCTCTCCTTCTCATTGTTATGTCTTTTCAAACAAATGAGAAGGATGAAAAGCAGAGGAATCCTCCCAGAACCAATGACCGTGGGTCTTGTAATTCTTGAATAATTGATTACTTTACTTTAAAATATATTAAAAACAGTCAACCGATTGTTCTGTAAGACAGCTTTTAAATTATGAGCTATAATTAAAGTTTAAGTAAAACTTCCTGTATTGGAAATGGCTTTATTCTTAATAAAATATGACAGAAAAGTTCTTGTCTTAAAAAAGGTTAATAAAAGTGAAATATAACAACTGTTAAAATAAAGAAACCTGTTTGAAGAAAATTATAAAATTAGAAATCGACTTCAGCAAGTATAGTTTTTTTTTATTATTTTAGCAAAACAATACAAAAAATAAAATTCTGTTTTAATGATTGCATGTTATTTGAAACAATAATATAAAACTTGTGTGTTTTTAATTTGGGTACTGCCGTGTTTATAACTAAAACATGTAAAATTAAATACACCACATTATTATATACAGTTAAAATCAACGAAAGAGGAGCCTTTTTTATTAATTTTATGCTATTACTTTAATTACGTCAATCAATTTTAACTTTGATTGACTTTTAAAACTGAATTAATAGCTTTATAAACTTTTTTTTATTTTTCAATTCCTACATTTAGCTCACACTCTACCTGTATATATATATATATATATATATATATATATATATATATATATATATATT
>JAOUZG010010699.1:3777811-3805507 GCA_026289955.1 Argiope argentata
TTAATAAAATACTTTTTATTTATCCAATCAAGTTCAAACACATTTTATTAAACTTTGTCGTGGAAGACATTTGATGTTAATACAGTTTTTCTAAATATGAATTAATTAAAAAGTAATTTTTTTGCCACAACTCTTCATTTTACCATTACCAAAGAAACGAATTCAGTTTGTTTCCCCCCCCCAAACTAATGAGATTAAGCTTAACATGTTTTATTTAAAAGATTATTTTAAGCAATTCTACTTATTTTCATAATGTTTGATGCATTTAAAATTAAACATTGTTAATTAATCAAATTTTTTTCGATTAATTTTGAATCACTTTCAAATTCAAATTTCAAATTAATATTCAAATTAATCTAATTTTCTTTATAGAATAAAGAAAATAAGAAATTTCTAATCTGTATTACGTTATCCCAACTGGTATAGAAAAATCACGCATTTTGCGTCGTCACAACTGCCTTTGAATTCTCGATTGGGGTTGAAAATTCAGCGCTAGTATAATTTTTTGATCAATTATTTATAGTAATTGTAATTGTCAAGCCGGGATAGCCTGGTTGTTATGGCAGCGTCATAGATAGACTCTGTGATCCGACCCGAAAGCACAAGGATTAACCCAAGTAGGAATTGATTTTAAAAAATAGTTTTTTATATAACTTGTTTATAACATATTCTCTGAGGAAATCAAAAATTTATAGATTGAAAGACGCAATTCAAAAAAAGAGAAAAAAAAAATACAAAATAATTTTTTTTTCTTGATCACATGAAAAAAAAATTTCAAAATACTATTGTTGGAAAATAACGGATATAATTAGGTTTTTGTATTCTTATCTACTCATGTAAAGTATTTTATCTTAGTGTGCCTTACATCAAATGCTTATTTCTCAACATGGGGATCCTATTTCCTGAAGAATTTACATCGAAAAGCACCAGAAGCATGTGGATGAGTTTTTGTATAAACAATAAATTCCTTCTTTCCTAGTGGATTTATGTTAGGAAGTTAATTTATTCTGGTGATGGGATGTACCTTCTAAGAAAGGAACTGCATATTATCTGGTGCTGGCCATTATGACACAATTCCTTTCAATGACAACAACGTCATTCATATTTTACATGACGTCAGGAAATATGGGCCTATCTCTTTTAAATTTAGCTGTTTACAAAAGCATTCAGTAACAAATATAAAACTGAGTAAGAAAAATTGTTTACACTAACTTTGAATCCTTAATAAGAAAAAATAATTCTCTTATTGAACTTAATAAGCATAGTATGGAACTCATGGAAATATTAACTAATATTACATTACATAAAATGCATTTTAATGATATTAGATTTTTCGCAACTGTTTATCAATTTTTGTGATAAATTGAAAGATTTTTTTTAAATTGATAATTAAGCTTATTCATTTTGATTGCTAAAGATTTTTCATCTTGTGAAGTTTTCCCAACAAGAAACTAAGTTTTTTTTATCATGTCGGAACAAATTATTGTTTTAGGAATGAGGTTTTATGGTGTCAACAAAAACACGTCGGCGAAAAATTGAAATTTTATTATCTGCACGAGCAACTCAAAAAAACCCAGCTTTTAATAACGCGTTGCCATCAAAAGCTCTGATTTAAAAAAATAAGTTAACGACTACGGCAAATAAAACTTAGAAAAAGCACGTGATTACATGAAATGAAATGAAATAAATTGGAAGTATGATATTCTTTAAGACAATCAATGCGAGACAAAGTTTTTTATAATCGTTTGCAATACTAAAGGGACTCATTCAACGAAGCAATTAAAATGAATAAAAATGTAATTTAACTCGCACGAGCACGTGGTGAATTGGCCGTTCAAGAAACGATGTTCTGACATAATACATGGAAATATGGAATAATAGATTTCATTTTAATCTTTTTTTATTTATTATTTTCTCATACTTATTAATATAATTTTAAAAAATTCATGAGTAAAAAGAAATGCAAAACGTAGTATCAAACGGTTTCTTGTATTACTGTCCAAAGCAATTACGACAATCGGACTTATTCAACTGGAAACTATACAAGCAAGACAACGCATTCCGTCGACAACGAATTCACAACGTAATATTTCGCCACATAATAAAAACAGTTTGCGGGTATATTAAAATACGAAATAATGTAATATTTTCCAGTAGCTATTTTTGAGGGATTGTTGAAACTCCATGTGGTCTAGTGTTATTTTAGTGAAAGAAGTTTTACATTTAACTCCTTTTAAGATCGATCAATTTAGTACTGATAAATGATTTTCTTTAAATCATGAATTCCGTCTTATATTTTAATAGAATTAATTGCTCAATTAGATTATTGTAATCTGTAGCAGGATCCTACTTTACCTTCTTAATCTTGCCTTGGATTAATAAACGACCTTTCGGAGTATGGGCTATGGGCTTTCCGGAGCTGACCGAAAGCGGTCAATAGAATGATTCCAGAAATATTTACGTTCCGCATTATTGTAGAATATCATCAAACTTTATAACTCGTTTCGAAAATGAATCATCATTTGAGCAGTAAATCACGATTGAAAATACGGTAAAAAACATTTCTCTTAATTTGGGAACTATCAAACATCAATATACCGTAGGCATGTCATTTCAAATGGTCATAAATGTGAATTTTTCAGTGCTAATTACTCTTTATTTTGCGAATGACAATAAGTAGATTTGATATAGATGCTTTTATTTGATTTTTAACGAATGACCTAGTAAATAGTTGCTGATCTTAAATGTGATTTTTTTTTCATCTGAATTTATCAATTATTAGCATGCTATTCATTCTGCATTGCATTGTCTTCGTAAGCATATCTCTTTTTCAATGCCTGAAAAGCTTCAGTATCATGAGATAGTAAAAAGGCATTTTCCATTTCAGTGTTTCATTTGTCTTCCAGACATGCTTAAACCATTGCTCTTTGTAGACTGGAAAAGACAAAGTTTTACCTTTCAGAAAATACCTAATTTGAAAGATTGACAACAGAAATTCAGCATTCTTGCAATAATTATCACACGTTATTGAAAACGTTGAAAATTTTCACAATAAATCAATAATTATTTAAAATTCTATAATTAATTAGAAGTTGAAAACTGAGCTTTAAATAATAAAACAATAAGAAATAAATTACAATAGATACTTTTTAGGCCTGATTAGCACATGAAAAGCATGCAATTTTATCTAATTAACGTTATTGTTAGTACAACTAGATGCAATATACCTGATTCTATCATATTTCTACTTTAATGTTAATTCATTCACAAAATCATCTTTCTGAATTTATCTTCATACTTAAAATAATGGGTAAAATCACAAAACGAGCCCCCAATATTTATTTCACAAAAACATTTATAACACATAGATATGCAGTCAATGATTACTCATATCCTAATAACTTCCCTTTATCAACAGAAATCAAACATTCTATTTCACCCTTTATTCTCTATGGAGTAAATAACATTATCGTATCCTTTTTGTAAATTTTTATTTTACATGAAAGCCTATAATCCTTAGATATGTTGCTAATAGTTTTTTTGTCTAATGTATCTCCTCTTTCCATTTTCGAAAGAAATTTCGGAACCTCTACTAGTGTGATCTGTATATAACAGATTCCCCCCCAACACTAATTACTGTACCGATTTCGTTACTTTTTATTTCTTTGACAGCTCATCATGAATAAATATATCATGAACGCTCTCTTTTCCCTCCTCCACCCACCATTTTTCGAGAGTTTTCACAAAATACTATCTTAGCACAGAATCCCACCTTAACTTTCCGCCCAACCATACTAACTGATTAGAATATTCTATATTTAATTTGTAAATATTATGTAAAGTATTACTTTTATTTAGATATAAGATGTAGCTAAGTTTGTGTTAGAATATAAAAAGAAAAACAGTTAATAAACACTCCGTCAAAAAAAAGTATTTTATATCGAGCAGTTTGACATTAATAGAACACTCGTAAATTCACAGCAGGTGCCCGTTCTGTTCACATATTGCTTTCGCTGCCAACAATGACATATCGATTGGTGTTTTGCGTGTCATCAAGGTTTTTTTCGCCAGCTGTTGGGCTTACCATTTCTGTTTCGAACTGTTTTTTTGCTTCTAAGTAGCAGAATGATAGAGTTTTCCGTCGTTTATTTTTATGTGAATGCAGTTTTCACCTTTCACCTATTTCCGAAATAATATGTCGAATACTTCATTTCCTTCAATGTTAAACAGTCACGCTATTAGTATGGAATGCTTTTATTTGCACGAGATGCTTGAAAAACCATGAAGGGCTTATGAATTGTAAAAGTTACTGGAATAATATTTTCCAAGTAGAGCAAATAAAAATTTCCTTCGTATTTTTATCTGTGCATTTCAATTTTGTAATTTCTGATTATTTTTTTTAATTTATTCAGTATGTGAAGCCTTATTTAGTAGTTTAAGGAGAGAAACATTAAATATTTTCAGATATAATTATTATTAATAATTTTTATTAAGTAACTTGTCACATCTGTCTTATTACTAAAAACTGCTTATATTATTTGAATTTAGAATATCATGTAATATACATCTAAATATTATCAATTTAGACTCTATTTAACCTTCTAATAGCACTTTTTCGTCAGAGAAGCGTTCATTACTGAAAACCATAAAAATTATTTAAAAGAGATTACTATAATAACAGATGCGGGTCTTAACCATGATCTGGGCGTCGAGGGTTCGAGTCCCAGGTTCGGGCATGGTTGTTCTTTTGTGTTCTATATGTGAGGAGTGTGTATGTGCTCCCCTGTAAAAAGAGGTTGTGCAAGCTGTTGTGACACATGAAGTAGCTAAGTCTTGGTCTTAGCCTTAAGTGGCGCTGCTAAAAAAACAAGAGGCGCTCACTCAGTTGAAATAGCTGACCGAAAACTCTCAGTGGGGTTTTAAAGTGTCATTGTTGCAACAATGATTTAAATATATTTTTAATTGTTCATAAAATTGTTTTAAATATTATGTACTGCTAAATATTGTCAATTGTTTGTTTTACAGAAATAAAGATCCATGCTGTAAATATACTTGAAAGGGATCACAGCACAGTTTTATTGCCTCTGCATCTTAACATTTATATGATCTTCTCCAACAAAATCCATCTGTCAGGATGAAAAAAAATGCTGTTTTGCTGGATGCTGTTTTTTCCATCAGATTCTTTTTCTTTTCTTATTTGGATGCCACATAAATTTAAACGATTTTAACAGCAATAAACAGAGAATTAAAAAAAGGAAATAGCAGTAAATAGCTGAAAACCAAAATTTATCAAAAATTAAAGAAGATCCATCAACAATTGAAAAGAATTTTTAAAAAGAAAGAAAGAACTCATTTAATAAATTACAAATGAGTTCCAATAGAATTTTTTAATAGAGAATTAATTAGATTTCATGCTCTATAATAGCAAAAATCAGGGGGGGGGAATATCACTATTTCAAAAAAAGAATCAATAAAACAGAAATTCATCTTTTACAGATACTTCAAACTAAACATTTTCGAAAAAGGAATTAATTCAAAATTTAGCAGTTGGCATTTAGAAAACTAGACAAAGTGTCCAGATAGATTTTCTAAAACCAAGAAATAAATTCCTGAACTGAATTTCTAATAGATAAGCCAAAATTTCACTGCAATGAACAGTAATACCAATTCAAATTAATTTTGCAATTTTAGTTTCAAAAAGTTCAATGGCTGCAACCAAAGCCATATAAGGACACAAAAAAATAATAAAGATTAAAATGAAATCTGCTAAGCATATTTCAATGTATCCTGTCAGTACATGATTTCTTGAACGGCCAAGCACCACGTGCTCGTGCAAGTTAAATTATATTTTTATTCATTTTAATAGTTTCACTAAATGACTCGCTTTAGTATTGCAAACAATGCAAAAAAAACTTTGTCTCGCTAGTTTTGTTTAGTTAAAAATTGTTTGAAAACTATCACATTCATATGCTCAAAATGACATTTTTCTAGGTTTTATTTGCTGTAGTTTAATTAATTTTTTTTAATCAGGGCTTTTTTAAATATGATGGTAACACTTTATTAAAAACTAATTTTTTCAGATGCTCGTGCAAATGATAAAATTTTTATTTTTCGCCTGCGGATATTTGTTGACGCTACAAACCTTTTACCAAAACCAACATCATGTTCTGACATAATAAAAAAAGGAGAAGAAATCCATGAAATCGAAAAAAAAAGTCAGCTGCTATGTTGCGTCCAGGAAAAATCATTGTAAATAGTGAGTATTTATATATATTATTTTTGCTGTATACAGTAACTATTGTAAATATACTTCCCTGCTTTTCGAAATATTTTGTATACATATACGGAGTTACTATCACTCTCCTAATTTAAATAAAAATTTAAAATAGTACAAATTGAATAAAAATATATAATACTAAAAATCTAACGGACGGAATATAAAGTTAAAAAATTAAATTCATTTCGTCTGAACAGTTACAAAATTTTCTCATTTCATAATTCGTGTGTAAGAAAATAAAGGCAAAAGTCGGAAACTAATGTTATTTGCATACAAACATAATTTGGAATTTCGATATTAATATATATATATACAAAGTGATTGATTATATTTTAATTTGGGGCCTAGTTTTATCTTGTATAAACTGTATTAGTATATGAAATTATAAACTGAAGTAATCAAATTTCTAAACTTATAATGTGATATGTACAATTATTAATAATGTTAAAATAGCTTTTACATAATTTTCCCAGTATGTAACTGTGTTTCACCACTAAAAAGGCTTTTGTCATTTTAAAGAATTAAGAAAACTTTTCAAGTCTGTATTTCTCCTTTTCTATCCTTCCTTAATAATTAGTTACTAGCACAAATCTTCCAATATATGAGTCAAGTTAAAAAGTGAAATTTAGCAAAAAAATAAGTAAATATTACTTAAAATATTTTTATCATTTATACATTTAATAAGAATAAAAATGTAATATTTTAAAATATTTTCCAATCTTTATCAGTCTGCATATATGGATTTTAATCAGCGCAGTTTTTATAATGTACATAAAAATAAGAATTTCATTAAAAGAAAGAAATTGTAAATAGCATTAAGCTTTACTTTGAATTCATATGTAGAATTATTTTAATCCTAATAATCAAAAGTCAAAGACGTTGTCTCATATACGCCTATTGAACAGAGTTGACTTTTGAGAACACGTTAAAGTAAAAAAGAATTTTAGATGAAACAATTCTTTTAAAAAAAGTTCTATATTATAAATGTAGAGTTAAGAATCCTGTACACTCGAAAATATTGAATTCTTTTTTTATGTAGTTCTGACAATTTTTTAATGACAATTAAATTGTAGCAAATAATATCTACAGCATTTGAAGTTAACACAGAGTAGAATTTTTTAGCTTAAAAACTGCACCAAACGACTTTGCTAACATCTGCAGCAAATGCAGGAACGTTAAACATTTGTTTTTTCTTTTTTCAAAATAGCGTAAATGACAAAGACTACATTTGCTAAATCATGCTTATGATAGCTGCGCTATCAAAAATAAGCATCCAGTAGAATTTTTTTAAATTTTGATAAATATTCTACTTTACAAGCCAAGGAAACTGAAATCTAGTAAATTCTCTAGAAAAAAAATTCCAAAATAAAAATTATGAAGACATTGAATGGAAATAGGTATTGTAAAATAAAAGAATAAGCTTCTTATTCTTATATATAAAACTTCTTATTCTTATGATATAAAAGAAGCGAATAAAACATCAATCACGAGAACTTTTATTTCTATTATAATTCTTTCTAACCTTATAAATTTTATTAAAAAATACAAATGTATCTTACCTTCTTTCATTTTTCAGAAATCAATAATGCGAGCAGTAAAATCAGGTATAAAATTTTTAAAAAAATTCTGTTGAGATGATGGCTTTGTATTAAAAAAGAAGAATTGTGAAATATAAGATAAAAATAACAGACGATTTTCGTTGAGTAAAAAATTCAAAAAATCTTCCATTCAGAAATTTAAAAAAACAAACACCTTTCGTAAATCGGCTTTAAAAATAATAATTATTATTTTTATTGTAATTTAAAATAATTTTATTTAAAAGCAACCATATTCACATTACAATCAAATTTTCAAGTGTAGAACGAAGTGTTATGTAATAATTTTAATTTTCAGATTTCGCAAAACTTGTGCAGTAAGTCGGCAACTCAACAACAACTAATCTTTAATTATAGAGTTATTAGCAGAACTACTGCACTTGTTTTTGTTTTCTTAATTACCTTATATATCTTAACAATGAAGAATAGTCGCTTTAGTTGAATATCTGGTTCACTGAGAACATTGTTATATTTGATTTTAGAAAAATTGCCCAGATAAAACCTTTTTCATGTTGATGATTCTGCCAGATTATCTGACACAAAAAACTTGTTATTTTAATTATCTCTTACTTATGTTTCGATCAGTCTCAAGATATCGAACGGCTATTAATAAAGTAAATGTATGGTTCATATATATCTTTTAACTTTTGCAATACTATAACGTTAAGTTTTTATTTGTCATGTAAACTACGTAGATATTAAACAGAATTCTTTTCAACAATTCAAGAAAATCACGTAATTTAATATTTGAAAAAACAATAAAGATGGTTGGAGTTTCAGGGCAAAAATATAATTTCATGTTGAAAATTAGATTTAAAAAAAAACATTTCTTTAAAAAAAACTGGCCAAAAATCAGAAAAAATGTGCATTTATAAAAAAAAGCATAATTTAAAAGGTAATTCTTGAGTTTTAAGATAATGTAAAAACTATTTTTGTTCCCTAATATTTTCAGAATTTTTGCTCCCCGAAAAAATCCGATAATTTCTTCTAATATTTTAATTAATCAAATTTTTAATTTAAAAAATTAAAGAGCTCTCTTAAGGACACATTTTCACCCTTTTAAATATATACAATTTCATGAATAACTATTATCACTAATAACAAAGAAGAATATGCATATGTATATGTTAACACAGACGCTTAACAGGCCAGACGACTTGGTCTATAGCTATCAAATTTAGTGCATATATTCTGCAACCTCGATTCTTTTATTCATAGCATATTTGTAATTTTGTGAATTATGATCAAAGATAAAAAATGAAATTTTTAGTTCCAAAATTATTTATTGACACATTTTGCTAAAGAGATAGAACATAATTACACATATAAAATATCTCAAATCCTTGCTTTTCCTACCTCGCAGCTCTCTTGATCTCTGGTCTTTCGAACACCCCTCTTACATTTCCTTGCCATTTGGACACTCATATTTTCATTAGGCTTTCAATAATGCTACTTATTTATAGCCACTCTCTTCATACTTATTAGAATTATAAATGTGCCCCTTGAAGGGATTTTTAAAAATTTTTAGCTGAAATTTTAATTAATTAAACATTAAATGGCACTTAAAGTTTTTCCCAGCCAGATATCTTTCGAGCATAGTATTGTTCTAAAAATATTTTTCACACAGTGCTGGACGAGGTGCATGATTGGATGGGAAAAGATTGCAGCCTCTATTAGTCCCAAGAACTAGAGCATCTAGAAATAGGTAGAGGACCGACTTATGGAGGTATCCATTTATAGCCAATTGATTATATATTGTTTTTTCAGTTGCACCATCTAGGGCTAAGCGTACGGCTTAGCTACACACACATCACAACCCTTTTCATAGGCGGACTTTATTCATGCGTTTTATTCATTCATCCACAGATCTCAATTTAGTTCTCACAAATATCACCTCTGAACCAATACCCAAAGTGGTATTACTCTTGAAATGGAGGGCTCTATGACCACGACAGATTTAACGTGCACCAGCCACCACCATGCACGGTGAGTCTTCGGCTGGCGGGCTCGAACTCGCAACCTAAGGGACTCGAATCTAACGCCCTACCAACCAGGCTATCCCTAATGTTAAAGAATTATTCTTCTTAATTAAATTAATTTAATGTTTGTAAAAACTGTATCTCCATACGATATATAGAATTTCATTGATTTAAATAATCACCTGTAAATATCATTGAGTTTATATGCTTACGAAATTATAAACCAACTGATGATCAGCTGTTTGATATAATATGCCTAAATTTGAAAAGAATTTGTATTTTTAATGCGTGATATCTGCATCAAATTTTATTTCTCTTGCTGTTTATGTTTTATAGCTATGGAATTCACCTATTCTCGAACACTAATGAGGCTTCTTATGAATAGATTTCGTTCAAAAGCTTATAGACATTTAAAAATTTGATCGTGATTCCATATATTAAATTTCAGGGTTCTATCTGAAAGTGATTTTGAGATATCATGCTCATAAACAGACATAATCTTAAAAACGAGTTTTTCGAACTCAGGGGTGTCTTAAAATAGCGTCAAAATTCCGTTTGAAGATTATCTAAAATAATACTTCGATTACAAAAAAGTAAAAATCATAAATTTATGAAGAAAATAACAATTACTTGAAAGGTACGATTATGTGAACCTTTTTTTGTTAGTCGTAACATGTATGATAAACTGTGAAAAATTTCATCGAATCTTATTTCAATTGTTTAAGTTATTTAATTGCAAATGTGGCAGACATATATTTTTGTCGTGTTAACAACACCAGCATACTTATCATGCACTTTTGGTTTATATACACTGAAGTGACAAAAGTCATGGGATGACTGTTAATATCGTGTCGGTCCTCCTTTTGCCCGGCGAAGTGCAACAACTCGACATGTCATGGAGTCCACAAGTCGTTGGAAGTCCTCTGCAGGAATATTGAGCCATGCTGTCTGTATAGACGTCCATAATTATGAAAGTGTGGATGGTGCAGCAGTTTGGCCACGAATGGACCTTTCGATGATGTCCCATAAATGCTCGATGGGATTCATATCGGGCGATCTAGGTGGCCAGATCATGCGCTGGGACTGTCCGGAATGTTCTTCAAACCAATCGCGAACAGTTCTGGTCCGTTGGCATGGCGCATTGTCATCCATAAAAATTCCATCGTTGTGTGGGTACGTGGATTCCATGAATGGCTGCAAGTGATCTGCAAGCAGCTGAACATCATCATTTCCAGTCAATAATCGGTTCAGTTGCACCAGAGGACCGAGTCCATGCCATGTAAAAACTGCCCACACCATTATGCAGCCACCACCAGCTTGAACAGTGCCTTGTTCACAGTTTGGGTCCATGGCTTCGTGGGGTCTGCGCCACACTCGAACTCTACCATCAGCTCGTAACAACTGAAATCGTGACTCATCTGATCACGCCATGGTTTTCCACTGGTCTAGGGACATTCGGGTTTGAATTTGGTAATGAGGGTAAGACTTCAAATAGTTCAGGAGTTACATTTTAAACGAATGCAGTCAATCCAGAAATGTGGAATAATGAATCTGTTTTAATCAAACAACTTCTTAATAACCGCAGGATATAAAAAATATTATTCAAAATGAATATATGCCACACTTTTAAAAACTAGTAATATACGAAAAATTATAGCGAAAACTGAAAAATCTTCTTTTTTTAACAGCCTTACAGAAAGCGAACGTTTGTGGTTAATGACTAGTTAAAAACAATATACCAGATTCATAGCACGTCACACTGCCTTTGGAGGCGCTGTTTTTGTTTATTTCCCACTTTATTTAAAATACTGGCAGTGTAATATTTAATCAGTACTATGAATTCAGCAACCGTCCTCTATACTAATAAATACAACTGCTAAGAGATAACATAATTAGGATTTGGTTGACTAAATGTGTATCAAAGAACACAATTTCTTTTGTTGTTGTTACTTATGGTACTTCACAATCTCGCTGTCAGAACTGTTAACTAAGTGAGCGCCCCACCCTCTTTACTTTTGTATTTCCAACCAGAGCCAAGAGAACGACTTAGCTATGTCACATTTTCTGGGAAAACCCTTTTTATAGGGGGTACACGTTTATACAACTCACAGATAAAACACAGAAGAGCAACTATGCCCGAATCGAACCCAGGACGCCTAGAGCCTGGGAAGACGCGCTATCCTTATCCTGACATAAGGGTACGTCCAGATCATAGGAAGGTGTGCTACACTTATGCCAGGACATCAGTGAATACCTTTTACATTACTTAACTTGGATGAACTTTTTACAGATTTATTTTTCTCTGATTAAACTCCATATCTCTGTTTTTTTCTCTTGTCTTTATTATGATTTACTAAATGAAACATTTCAAACAATAACTCTTCAAGCATGGTGATTAAGAAGTTCTGGATAGATCGTTGTTTTTCGATTCTTGAAGGGTATATTAGGGATATGGATTTGACTTAGCTCCACTTCCATAATACGATATATCATCTACGGATGACTGTAATGAAGCAGGAAATGATCATAAGGTCTCAACAGGGCCTTCTATTATGTTGTTGCGGAGACAATCTTTCAATTATCCTAGACGCCAAACATGGATTCTCCATATGCATTTACAAAATAAATTAAATAGTGAGCAAAAATTTAATAAAGATATTTAACAATAAAAATGGTAGCAAAATAATAATCATTATCATATCTGATTTTAATCATATTATCATTCAGCGCGTGCGAATAAGGTATTTCTAAATCTTATTTTAGCCGTCTACACTCCGAATTCTCATTTATTTTATGGAACTTTAAAAAAAAGAATAGCTCGAATAGGGGTTTGAATCTTCTTCGTTAAGTCCATATGAAAATGAATAAAAATTGGAGATTATACCAGAATTTAAATGTCGACGAACTCGACGAGAAACGAAGCCATTTATTTAGGAATAAATAATCATATTAAACAGATTATAGCAGGAAAAGATTACTTCTGCATTTTTTGTTTGTTAGTCAAGTCCCCAGTGCAATAACCTCTCTGAGAAGCAGTTTCAATACGTTTCATAAAATTTTTATTCGATTATTTTGTTTATTCAGCTCTTTTATATTCAAAATCAATTGCAGACGACCTTAAAAGTTGCAAAAACATACAGTTACCCCCAAAATATGGCATTAAATGCATTGTTTTATTTAATGAGCTTAAAAATAGTGATTGTCTTCCTAGAAAACAGTTACATAATGCAACTTTATTTTCTTACTAGCCATCTTTCGCGATCAACTGATTAGCAGGAAATGTGACCATGTTTAATTTTAATTGAAAGTCTCTTAGACACAAAGCCATCCATGATTCCATCAGCAAATTGTTTTTAAGATCGTCTTATATTAATAATTTTACATATGTACACAAACCTTTCTAATGAAACTCAGTTTCGTGGCACCTTAGCACTATTAAAGTATAAATGTGCTGTTCATCTGGCTTTCAACATTTGTAGTACTGTATTTTCACTTTTTAATTGTCTTCTGAATTACATAGATATTAAGAAGAATCCTTTTTCATTAGCTTTCAATAATGAATTAAACCCACACAATTAAATATTTGACGAAATATAGAAAACATTTTGAGTTTCAGAGCAACCGTGCAATTTATTGTTGGAAACTAAACAAAAAAATAACTAAAACAAACTGCAAATAAAAGATTAAAATGGCATATCTCAATGTATCATGTCAGAACATCATTTCTTGAACAGTCAAGCACCACGTGCTAAGTTAAATTATATTTTTATTCATTTTAATTTGTTTCATTGAATGAGTCACTTTGGTATTACAACCGATCATAAAAAACTTTGTATCGCATTTATTGTTTAAAAAATATTATGTTTCCTATTTATTTCATTTTGTATAATCAAGTGCTCAAAAGGACATTTTACTAGGTTTTATTGCTGTAGTCATTAACTTATTTTAAAATCAGAGCTTTTGTAAATGCACTAGCAACGCGTGATTAAAAGTTGATTTTTTTTAAATGGTCGCGAAGGTAATAAAATTTTTATTTTTCTTCTACGAATTTTTGTTGATGCCTAAAACCTCATCCCAAAAACAACATCATGTTCTGGCATGATCATAAACTGCAAATATTCAAAACAAAATTTGTGCAATAAAAAAAACTATCCTTAAAGAGACAATTTTAAAATTATAAAGTAATGCAAAAATCAGCTTCATGCTGAAAAAAATTTGGAATGTTGGTGGAGACACTTCAAAATTTTGTTTAACTTTTAATTAACGAAAATTTTTAAAAAGCTCACAGATTCACATTCCCTCCTTTCAGAGTAGGTATTTGCGAAGTTTGGTATATCCGGGTTAAATGATCTGGATGGCTAAATGATCAAAATTAATGATACTAGGATCTTTAGGAATTTTGGAAATAGGACCAATAGGAAGCGAACTATGCTTAATTTTTCGAGAATCTTCTTCTCCGGAAGTTTCAAATAGATCAGCTGTCCTATTGAAAGTCCATTGTATACTTAAGGTATACGACTGGGTAAAAATCGTCAAATTTGACAAAACTAAAGAAATTTTTTAATGCATATTATTAAAGCCTGTTTTTTTCTCTTTCCAAATCTGTCCTTTTTTTTGTTCTACCTACTTTAGAAATAAAGTTACGACCGTTTTAAGTTAGCATAGTGTGACAAAAGGGAAACCGGAAATGGCATTTCGATACCGGAAGTTGATGTAAATATTGCAATCTATCCAGGAATTTGGATGTTAAAATTATTAAAAGTGACTAAAAATATTATTTTATATCTTTTATGCCTGATAATAAGTATATGTAGGTGTCTCATTAAAAAAGAACACAAAAGGGCTTAGTGGAAAAGAAAAATTAACCTATAAATTTATAGATAGACTGCAAAACTATAATAGAATCGCCATTCGCAGTAATGTGGGAAATTTGGAAAAAATGCAAAGTGGCGTCATTGCCTCTTTTTTTCACTGCTGTTCCGGCACCAATAGTCCCATGCATCGCCAGTGCCCTGAAAGACCAAATAGTTGGTGTAAATTCCAGAAAGCCAGATTTTCAGGCATAGAACTCCAAGAAAAGAAACCAGGCCTATTATCTACTATCATAAATAAAATAAAAGGATCATATATGGAACTATGTGACCAAAAATTATTAAAAAAATGTCTGCATGGAAAAACAAAGAATTGTAACGGTGTACTGTGGAATGTTGTACTCAAAAAAACATTTCTTGAACTGCAAACTCTTCGCTTAGGTACATATATTTCTGTTTTAATTTACAATTCTGGATACACTGGCTTATATTGAGCCAGAACTAGTCAAAGGTTTCATCGACATTGATGATAACAGAATAGCCGATTCAATTCGACATTCTTCAGTGTCTGTAAAACTGTCCATGAAAAAAAAGAGCATCTAGAAAGAATAAATCAGTGAAGAAGAATATAAAGGAAGGTCCAACTTATAAAGCAGGAGAGTTTTAGACTCATTGAAGGATAATAATTTTGCTTTTTTTCAACAAAAAAAAAACTTTAAAAGCCTTTTTTGAAGAATTCCATTTTTGCACTTTTTGCATTACCTTAAACACAATATCTCAATATGTTCTGAATATATTCTTATGAAATCTTGTAGAATTGTTTAATATAATATTTTTAATGCTGTGAACTAAAAACTAAAATATAAATGCAGTTTTAGGCATTTTACAGGTATTCATAGACAAATTGAGCACATTTTTTTCAAAAAATTCTTGTTTATACAATTGTTTTAACCATATCTCTGAATATATTATACATATTCAAAAGATTTTAGTTCAAAGCATGCATATTGGGTATTACAATGTTCATCTAAAATATTTTTGATTTCTGTTAGTAATTTTTTTCGACTGTTGGCGTAGCAGTTAATTTTTCCGTTTTTTAACTACAATTTTCCCTTTTTTTTCAAAATGTTATGAAAATATTTTTTATTTTTGAATATTTTTCATTATTCTGTTACATATTCAAACTAAAACTAGAATTTAACTAGAATTTGAAGCATATTTAAAAAAAAGGCTCCGAACCCAGTCGGATACCTTAAACAGCAACTCATTAGACGAATAAGTTGGATTAGTCTAGCGCAGCATAAGAGCTGAGTAGGTCTCATGCCATTAGTGGATTGAGTTTTGGAGTTTAGTATTGAAGCCTTATCGAGTCTGTGCTCAGTGGCCAGTTGTATACTACTCAGTCTGCAGTTGGGTACAGCTAAAACGAGGTGACAGTGGAGAATAGCAGACACTTATGAAGACCTGAGTGAATAGCAAAGTGAGTTTTCTCTTCCTGCCGAGTTCTTTCTGGCCAGTTTGTGTGCTGTGATTGTTGCTAGCTACCGCTTACTGTTACGAGCTTATGTTTGTTGTAAGGGCTGCTGTATATTTGCTTGTTTACTTATCGGCTGTGTTGGCTTGTCATCTGCGTATTCGAACGATTACTCAAAATCGTTCAAATACGCAGACGTCGTAATGTATTGTAAAGACGTCGGCGTGTATTGTATTGATATATATTCTTCTCAGATTAGTGCAACACAGAATATTTTTGTCAAATATGTTTATTCAAGCTCATCAGTTTCAATAAATAATTTCTCTGCCAGCTCATAATGTTATTCAATGATCATTAAACAACAGAATCAACTATATGTGCACTAATGATATTGAATATATTAATTCTGTTTAACTCTTTTAGATATATTTACATATCTATAATTTTGCCAAATGATCAGCATTATATTCGTGTTATTTTAATTGCCTTAAATATAATCTGTTTGTTAAGTATATGAACTTTTCAATTGGAAACTTGATCTATAAAGTCAAAAGTAAATTTAAAAAATTGTTAGTGTCCAATTAATATGCGGTTTTACTTTCACGGAGTTATAATAAAACTTTTTTATTCTTCTCATAAAGTACAAAGATATTAAACGTAATCCGTCTTTATTAATAAATGGAAGAAAGGCAGATGATTATATATTTGATGAAGCAGAAAAGGATTTGCATTTCTTGGGAGTCTTGTAATACATTGGCAGAAATTGGGCAAAAAAAATAATAATAAATATGCCAAAATTCAAGAAAAATTCCATTTTTTTTAATAGTTAAAAAGATAATTTTTAAAACTTTTAAAATGTGTGTAATTTATTTTTACAGTAATACTTTTGGAGGTTATCAGAAAAGAAAACAATAATATATCACTTAATTTGAAATTAATAAAATTTTTACTTAAAATTACAGATGAATTTCATTTTTATCTATCAAAACTTATATATACCAAATTCAGTAAATGGGTAAGCAGATTGTCATAGAGATGTCAATACACATACGCTCAGAAAACATATGTTTACCTTTATTTTATATAGAGATAATATTACTGTATTATTTGACCACTCGGAACACCCTGAATTAAATCGATATAGTTCTTCTCTAAATAACTTGAGCCATTAAATTCGAATAATTAAAGAAACAAAGCAGACAAAAACCATAGGTTTTTACATTTTTCAAAGTTCCCCATCCTCATGGCTTTCTGTTATTCTTTCAGGAAAATGTAAATTTTTAATTCTAACAGATTTAAAAGATTCCATCTACATCAGTCAATTACAAATTAAAATTTAACGTCATTTAAATGTTAGAATATAATTCTAAAACCTTTTAACCTTTGTATTTGATTATTTAAAATACATTAAAATATTTATTAACTTTTTTATCCTAAAACATAAAATTATTTTTAAAGTTTCATGTTATTTTTTTTATTAAATGAGTAATGAAATCTACTCTCTTGAAAGAGAATCACAGATTTTTTTATTTCATTATATTTTAAAATTGCTTACTTAAAGAATGCTCATGCAGAAATTAAATTAATATGAAGGGGAGCCATATGGTTTGAAATGTTGGAAAAGTAAAAATGTGCCCTGTAACGGTTAAAAAGAAGTGACCAGAAAATTGCATAGTCTGAAGAACCCTACATAACTTAATATTCTGTCCTAATTTTTAAAAAGAATCTTTATCATGTGCCTACTGCCACAATTAACATATTTTTGCCACGGATTTCTGATAAACGTAAAATTCCTTATTGAGAAGGGATTATATATTTTAATACAACAAACATCTGTTCAGTACTACAAAATAAGTGCATGAATCCTTAATAAAATTTTTCTTGTAAATCCCATGAGAATAGATTGGTCAATCAAATGCATTTTACCATTACATTTCGACTATTTTAGCTTTGGTACTTTTTTAACTAGTCTATAGGCATGTGCATCCCTTTAAGTGTGTACATAGGTATAATAATATATTTTATATAATTTGTATTAAAATTTAATAAATTAACTTATAAAGTTTTGGAAGGAAAATCATAAATTGGCTTGTATTATTTTATCTCTATTTATAAACTGGCAATCCTTAGCGACCTGCTTATAAGCCCTAAATATTGATTATATTCAATATAACTAAATTTCTTATGCATAATTCGATTTTCATTTTTAGTCAACGAAGTAGTTTTATAACAAAAAATGCAATAGACTTTAAGTAAGCGTAAGTTATATAGCTTTGCATCAGTTCTTTTATAAACTTTTCTAATGGGATCGAGTCCTATGACATCACAGTGCTATTAAACACTTGAATTTCAGGTGCAATTTATTACAAATTCAAAATTGTTTCTTGTGATAAAGCTATTTCACCTTCTTGTGCATAAATTGTGTTGGATATTTTCAATATATGTCTACCTTAGCTTTTAACAATAGAAGAAAATTAAGTGATGAAATATTTAATGAAGCTGTGAAAACAGTTTGAACTGCACTGCAAGAATGAAATCTATAAATGAAAATTATGTAAAGAATATATTTCAAAAATTGCCAAAACTTAGGGAAAACATGCATTACACCATAATTCAGATAATTAAATGTAAATACCAAATTTTAAAATTGCTTAAAAATCAGGTTTTTTTTTTTTGCAATAATATTTTTTGGAGTTATAAAGATAGTCAACAAAATTCAAATCATAATTGAATTAATTAATTAAAATCATAGTTGAAATTTTTTTAAAAAAATGTCCATTCTCCAGAATATATCTGCCTTCTCTTGGTCAAGCGGTCTGTCCTTTTGAATGTGAACACACATTCTTCAATTTTATTTGAAGAAGTAAATGCATATATTTTATGAATATCCAAATATTATTTTAAAAAAAGGATTTAACTATCCTAACATTTTAGTTTTAATTAAAATTCTGAATAACTTTTATGGAGGATTTGTAAAAATGCAAGTGTGAATTTGCAGACACCATCTTAGTCTCTATATGACAGAAAAAATTGTTAATGACTAAAATATGACTTTATTATCCACAGTTATAATAAAGCCATATTTTTCATATAAAATGAAATCATCACCTTTAACACCCACTTTTTCAATTAAAATTTTATCACTAACTATTCCCCCCCCCACGACGCTGCAGAAATCCGAAGAAAAAATAAGGACTCACCCCAATATGCCGAGAGCAGCTGGACACGATGACGCACTTCAGTTTGCGTCATTGCTGGTCAAATCTGCTACAAAAACTTAAAATCATCTTTCGAACGCAGCAGCGGCTATTGCAATTCTCAAAAAGGGATTAAGTTCACGATTTTTAATCCCTGGCGCTGAAAAAACGGGACCGTTGTTTAATCTTGTCTGATAGGGGGAAAATCCCCTGGGGCGTCAGATGGTGAGGCTCGTCTAAACATTGGAAGTTGTTATGTTTGGTGACATTTAGCTCGAACCTTTGGTCCCGGCCTGTATAAAAGCCCGCGCTCGGCGATCGGAAGCATTCCAGAACTACAACAGGAGCTGACGTCCTCTTCAAAGATGATGATGAAAGTAAGTTCTGCGTCCCTCATTTGTCTACTTTTACGAATTCGTTGATTTGCAAACATGAATAGGTTGATTTGCATTTACGAATAGGATTATTTGCATATACAAATACGATGATAAAACAGGCCAAACATTCTAAATTATTTTTAGTATGAATTAATTATATACTTTTGTTGAAGAAGCAAGGCATCTCTTTGATATCAAGTGCCCAAACTATTATTGTTCTATCTGAAATTATGCATGCAATTTGTTTTGGCTTAAACTTTGCAATACAGGTCAATCATTCTAAAAACCGGTCAAACACTCTAAATTATTCTGGAACGAATTAATTATATACTTTTGTTGAAGCAGCAAGGCATCTCTTTGATGTCAAGCGCCCAGACTATCATTAAATTATTCCGTCTGAAATTATACATGCAATTTGGTTTGATTTTGGGCTTAAACTTTGCAATAGAGGTCAAACATTCTAAATTATTCTGGAACGAATTAATTACATACTTTTGTTGAAGAAGCAAGGCATCTCTTTGATGTCAAGCATCCAGACTATCATTAAATTATTCTATCCGAAATTATACAAGCAATTTGATTTTATTTCGGGTTAAAACTTTGCAATGAATAAAATTTCATAGATTTTGTAAACTTTAACATTTTTTTAAGTGTATGTATTCAAAAATCACATTAAAAGTCTATATTGTGGTAAACATTTATATAGATTTGCATATTTATATAGATAGACATTTATAACATTTATAAACATTTATATAGACATTTATATAGAACATTTATATAGTATAATACCATAGCATAAAATTCATATGAATTGGTCAAATGAGCAATTCCACTGTAAATTATGCATATGTTTTTTTTTATGTTATGTGTTAAAACTCTCCATTGAGGATAAAAATTCGTGTAGATTGTCCATGGAAAATTCAACTCTTCCCTTTAAATTATGTAGATTGTTTTTATTTTTAAAAATTGCAATTTACCATAGCTACCAACGACATGTTTTATGTTGAAATTTAGGTATGTCATAGATTAATTTCATCTCGTACAATCTTGAAATCTCACGAAGAACTCCAGATGCATCGTTTAAAAAAATAATTTATCTTTTCTAATCTTTTTCCAGTGAAAGTTCCATTAAAATATTTTTCAATCTTTTATAAAATAAGCAAGTGACGTATCAAACATATTCCTTAGTTTGATGCCAGTTCAGTAGCTTTTAAAAGAGACTTTCAATATTCTAAATTCAAAATTAATAAATAGCGCACATTCTGCATCCCTATTCAAAATAATGACAACAATATTTTTTATGTTATATAAAAAGTCGTCTAGTTTTATTTTTTTTGAAAGAATTAATACAGGTCTATCGAATGCCTATTCGTAATTTAATAACAAATATCGCTTTAAATTAAATAAATATTATTTATATTCTTAAATGCACCCAATATTAAAACCCTTGATTTTTTTATTTAGCAAAATACATAACTGAATTTACCAAATTCATTTACATCTAAGGGATTAAAAATTAAATCAAACTAAAAATATATTTCTAAATAATATATATTTCAAATATTTTTTTGAAATATATATTCAAATAAAATTTATATTTTTAATAATATTTTCCTAAATAAAAGCTATTTTAATGTTATTTTTATGCATATAAAATTAAGTACATGTCTATAATTATTCGGATTAATATATTCTGAATTAGAAGGCTAAATGACATTTTGAAATAATTTTTAAAGCCTTTATCTATAGCACTAAATGAAACTAACCAGAAATTTTTTAAAAAAATTGTTATCTATTATCATTTTTGAGATCCATTAGCACTCTATCATTTTAGAATTTTATAATAGTGTCTCCTCAGTATATATGGATTCTGATTATTGAACTTGGAGCCAAAATGAAATGTTACTTAAAAAAAACCCTGTCTTTTTATAAATTGCATATATATATATATATATATATATATATATAACCACCAACAGTGAGCTTCACAAAATAATGAATTCTAAAAAACATTATACTATGTAGAAATAAATATTATTAAATAAATAATAAAATAAATAGATTTATTCTAAAACTACTTGAGATGTTAAAAATATTGTAGAATTATTACGTAAAAGAAAATTACTAGATCTCTAGAATTATAAAATTTGTTAAAAAGAAAAACTGATTACTGCATTACCGCAGAAATCAATGCCAAAAATTTAAAAAGTGAGATTTTTAATTATGAGACTCAGCTTATTAACATTTGTTACAATCCAGTTTGAAAATAGGATAAAAGATTAAAAGGAAATCTGCTATTCATATTTGAATATTTCAATGTCTCATGTCAGAACATCATTTCTTGCAAGTTAAATTATATTTTTATTCATTTTTAATTGTTTCATTGAATGAATCATTTTAGCATTGAAAATGATCCAAAAAACCTGGTCTCTCCTTTATTATTTGAAAAAATGACATATTTCCCATTTATTTCATTTCTAATCGCGTGCTCAAAATGATATCTTTCTAGGTTTCATTTGCTGTAGTCATTAACTTATTTTTTTTCATCAGAGCTTTTGTAAATGCAATTGCAACACGTTATTAAAAGCTGATTTTTTGAGATACTCGTGCAGATAATAGAATTTTTATTTTTCGCGCACGTATTTTCGTTAACTCCACAAAACCTCATTCCTAAAACAATATCATGCTCTGACATGATAATAAAAGGTGAAGTTTATGATGCCTTAACGACATATGTTAACCATACATTTGGCGCAGTTTAGCCAAGGTTGGCTCTTGCGCCATTAAAACTCACAACTAACTAACCAACCAATCCAAAGCTATATAATGCTCATAAACACTCAAATTAAAATTTACACTTAAAATCGGATAAAAACAAATAATGATTTATCAACAGAAACAAAAGCATGAAATAAAAAGAAAAAGATATGTCAAATAAAAAAAATTACAAAAAATACTGATTGGAACAATAAAAAATATCTGCTATCTATATGTGCATTCTTAAAATCTTCCAGTTTTTGTTTAATATAAAATGCCAGTTTAAATATTGAAAAATGGATATTATTCATGTTCGCATTTATTTTTCGCATACTTAAAGAAAAACAGATGCCGAAACGAAAATTGACTAGAAGCCAAAACATTCGCTGGGGAATTATATGTATTCCTAACCATAACCTGTACTTAGTTGTCCGAGTTATAGTTTCAGTAACATTCAGTCAAAATCGTTTATATTTTATGCAGATATTACGATGATCCAAGTTCAATTATCTCCTGTAATCCAATTCTCCCCTGAGACGAAGGAGAAAATTGGATTACTGGAGAAACTATCAGCGGGTTTCGTCCGATGCAGTAACAGTGCACTGTTGGGTTTCAGATGCCATTAAACCAACGAAAGATCTTCGGAATATGTAGAAATGGAATTCCCAGTTCAGAATTAGCATGAAATATTTATTTCTGAAAAATGAATCAACCAGCGAAACGTTTGGGTTTCCAGATCTTTTCTTTTACGTAAACAGGGTTTTTATTTTATCAAAAATTGACTTGTATGCTCTAATGGCGAGACTTGTTTCTTTTATTCGCTTTTCTGAATTCACATTTCACAGAAACAAGTAAAGAAAATTTCGCATACAATGCAAATGGCTTCCGTTTGTGAATGCAAATTTAAATATGTAATGCAAGAAATGGTCTCTTTTTCTTTACGCTCCGTCCTATGGTTCACGCGAGAAAAGGAAATTGTGAAATAAAAATTTAACATAGATTATCCCTTTTTCCAAACGACCTGAAGAGTATACGTAAATGGCATTTTTAAAGTTGGAACATCTCAGAATTATATTGTTGTTTTGTAATTACTATGCATTTTCAAGTACAAAAAATGTATTCAATATATAACAATGAAGATTTTTTTTATCGTAGATTAACTGCCATCATGATTAATATCATCTTTTTGTTTTTACTTTATATATAAGGTGATTTAGAATAAAAACAGAAAGAGATTCAAGCCTTTAATCCCGAATATCATAATTTTTCAAAATTTTAAACATTCACATTTTTTTTTTATTTGCTGATAATTAGCATAACAATTCTTTTTACATATTCATTGTAAATTGTTGAATAAGTCCATCCCACACTGTTCTATGCTGCCAAAATTTAAATAAATATTTGTTTTTTTAATTGAAATGGCAATGCCTGTAGTATCATATTTCCAAATATTCCGCGCTTAATTATATAATATGTGATGGGAATCTCACCTTAAGGAATATAATAATTGATGAAGATTCCATTATTAATTTGCTGAATATCGAAATCCCATTAGTACCAAATGCCGTAGCACGAGTCACAAGAGTTGTGAAAATAATGAAAAATATTTTGAAATCGATTGGCAAAGAAAGTGGTGTTTTTAAATGATACTAGAAGGAGACGTGTTTATAATTGATGTCGTTGGTATGATATGAATGATATTTATTTGTGAATATAAAATAATTCTAATTTGTTTAAAAAATAATTGAATTTTATCCTGAATCCTATAGTTTAGCAGTAAATACGAAATGAAAAACAAAATTATTAAAGGATGTCTTCAGATTACAATTTTCTCTTAGAGAATGGATCATTCTTTGAATTGCACCAAAAATGTCATAAACGAATTAAAACTAAATTTTCTTTGTAATTTTTATAGAAATGAAATAAAATTTTATCTAATTTTTATTGCAACTGACATTAAACAATTATTACAATTATCATTAAATTCTTAGTGTTTAGTAATAGAATTAAAATTAAACTTACTTTATGCTTTTAGTTGGTATGTAAAAATATGTTCAGTTTTAAAAAATGCTTTTTTTTGTATCTGATGACATAAAATTTCAAATTTGATATGTTACTTATAATTTAAGAATATTCTAAATTTTTTACTGCATTTTCTAAATTTTTAATTCAATCATATAGCACTGGCCGGAATTATTAAAATCAAATATAAGTAAAAATAAAAGATGAAACACCTTTTATATGTTAAAAACCACATATTAATTAATTAATATCTTGTTTTAAGATTTAAAAAGAGAGGGAAGTTATATAACCAAACAAATAAATAGTCTGAGCTTTCTTAATTAAAGAGAAAATGAAACATCGTTAAAACTAAGCTTTATAAAGGAAGCAGGTTTGCATTTTAAAAGCGCGTAATATACGCTCAAAGCATCACATGAAAAGGGTTGTACATGAAAGTTTGCTTTAATAGGATTCATCACTTTCTTGATAAAACTATAGATATTATTTGGCTGTTTTTATGTTCAACTCTATCACTATTTAAAAGCAAAGTTATTTGCTCATTGCCAATTAAACTGCCATATTACTCGCCAAAATTCTATCGCCATATTAAAACTGCAAGAAAAAATAAATAACTTATTTAGATATGAATAGACTTATAACAAATCATAACAACATTAACTAACTTTATCTGTAGAATCCACCGCTTGTGGGAGTAAAATCATAAATAGCATAGTCCAGTTTCCTTCAGAATTGATTTCAGTAAAAATCATTTATATTGAATATATCGATCTACATTTGCCACGTATAATTTAATGTAGGTTAGTTAGTTATTCCTTTTTTAAAAATACCTTAGCATGTCTTGTACCAATTCATCCTGAAGAAATTATTTTTAATCCTAATAAGAATCTTAAAAATATATAATATTTGGGCATAGATTCACTCGTTCAAAGCTTTTATTTTATAATAAAGAATTTGAATAACGCAACTTTTTAATTTTAAATAACATTTGCCTTTCTCCTTCTTTTATTCTTAGTTCCTTTTCCTTTAAAACTTCCTGTAGAGTACTTAAATCCTTTTTTTCATTAAAAAAAGATTTTATCTTAAAGATTTAAAGAACTTCGATATACTGTATTTGAAGCCTTATATCAACACAAAACTCTTGCGTACTTTCCAGTACATATTAAACAAAGCTTAAGAATTTGGTCCTTTTTCTGTCTTTAAAAAGCATTTTCCAAAAATACAGTAAATACACAAAATCCAGTAAATTTCTGTTTAAATTCATATTTTAAATTTTGACTCTAGACAGCGTTTTAGTCTCAGAATTGTCGAATTAACTGTTCAAAACTAGCAATATCAGAACTAGTGGAATTATATCCATTTTTTCTCAACAATATAACGTTCGACTGATGATATAAAGAGACAATTTTGTGAAATTGTACCGACTCAAATGGATTTTGTCAACCAGTCTCGATTAGATACGCGAAGGCAATTTAAATAGCACCCATAGAGCTTGAAAATGAGATGATCTGTTTTGATAAGTTGATGAAATTCTTTTCTTTTTTCTTCACAGGTAGCCATCGTTTTTCTGCTGTTGGTGAGTTTAGGTGATTGCGTCGAAAAGAGGGGCACTGTCCGAGCTTGTGGCAGATCCCTTTCAGAATTACTCAGTTTCGTCTGTCAGGGGCGTTATAACGAGCCAAAGGACAACAAGAGGAGTTCCTTTGCGCCCCTGGAAAATAGTAAGACTTATGATTATAAATAATATAATATACTAGTCACCAACGACGACCAGATTGTTTGATTGAAATATTTGGTACCTATCAGTTAAACTATTAACATGGAATAGTATTTCAAAATTCATTTTATTTTGAATTTCCCTACAAAATTCTATTTAAAAAATTCTATTGTGGAATATTATTTAAAATTTCATGTTATTTGATATTTTATTACAAATTTCATTTTAAAAGGGAAAATCTAAATTTAATGAAATTAGTCTACTATTAATTTTTAAGCAAACAAATTATAAATTGTATGAATAATTATAATCTAAATAAATCAATTTAATATCCCAAGAGAACGATTTTTCATCATTTTAACGTTGGCGTAAGCCCACATTTAAATGGTTTGGTGGAACATGGAAATTAATTTGAAATTCATCTAAAGAAGTAGAAGCAACATTGCTACAAAAAGGTTATTAAATTAAATTTAATATATTTGTTAAAATTGGTATATATTATTGGAAATTGGTATCATTACACAGATGTATTTTTTTTTAATTTTAAAATATTATAAAAAATTATTTTTTATAAAATATTTTCGGAAGATGTACCCGAAAAATATCTTAAAATTCTTTTAACTGTCCATTATTTTTAATTTTTAAATTTAAAAATTGACTTAGACCATTATTTTGTCATAAATAGAAAAAGCCATTGATATATCAAATTGATGTATTGAATATTGTGTTATTCTTATGAGACTTATCTGTTAAAAAAACAATTTTGCAGCAATCCAATGTTTAAAACGGAAGGCATTGATTTATGTTCCATAATTCACTACATTCGAAGTTAGTTTTGTCTCATTTTATTGTTGCATAGTCGTTTCAATGTCTATTTATTTTATTTCTTCTGCAAGATTCGAGGCTTTTTGAATAATCTCTCTTTACTTTTTAAACAACTTTTAATTCTATTTTCTATGATGTTTTGCAGACGAAAGCTTGTTCGATGATGACGCTGTCAAAATGGAGGAAGATTTTTTCTACCGACAAATGAGAGTGCAGAGGGGCGTGGCTGATGAATGTTGCCATCGTCCGTGCAGCTTCTCCACGCTGAGGTCCTATTGCGGAACAGGGGATCGTTAAAATCCTCTTCGTTTGGTTCTTTCTTTCTTTTGTTTCGTGGGCAAGGCCACGCTCAAGTCGATATCGCACATTGTATATACTCTATACGTTTACATGGTTGCGTTGTGATTTTTTGTACTTTTTTACAATTCTACTGGTAAAAACTCAAACCGGTGAATAAAAATATATGAAAATAAGAACTGATCCTTTGTTTCTTTATTTGTCTTGTATAAATAAATGGTGATATAATTTAAAAATTATGCAAATTAAAAATACACTTAAAACCCACAGTCATATTTCATTCAAATGCCCTAGAATATGAACCCTAATTCTTACAGCAACTTTAAATATCAGTGTTCTTGTTATCATGTAAAAACATGATGTTGTTT
>JAOUZG010010699.1:3805517-3827772 GCA_026289955.1 Argiope argentata
ATCATGTAAAAACATGATGTTGTTTGAGGTTTTTGAAGCATCAAAATACATAGGCAACAAATTAATGATTTATCGCTTTTAAATATCAGTGTTCTTGTTATCATGTAAAAACATTATGTTGTTTGAGGTTTTTGAAGTATCAAAATACGTAGGCTACAAATTGACGATTTGTCGCTTTTAAGAAAACAATTTTTCCCTTTTAGGGTTATTAGAAAATAATACAGTAGATTTTCACATTTGGCAATTTATCGCCGAAAAAACTTTTTAAAAATATAAATTTAGTTTGTAATACAAAAGTTTAAATCAATGACAACTTTGTTACATTTTTTGTAGTAAAAATATTTTTATCATGTGAAAACATAATTTTGTAATGGTTAGGAGTTTTTGAAGCCACAAAATGAACGGGCAGAAAAAGGGCGATTTATCGCTTTCGGGGCACTCTTTTTTCCACGTTTAGGGTTACTAGACAACGGTAAAGATGGTTGCCACATTTGGCGACATATCAGCAACAAAAAGTAGCAATTTGGCCCAAATGTCCGCCATGTACCCAATTCTCTATATATTGGCGCATGCATATTCTGATAGTCACATGATTATTTTGAACCTGTTTAAACGGGTTAATTATTTAAATTAAGTAAGGCAAACAATACCTTGAAAATAATAATGTTCTCGCATGATAACATGAAATTTGAGATAGCAGATTTCAATTTCAGTCCTTTTATTTGATTTGGAATATCCAAATAATTACTTCGAAGAGATTAGCATTAATATTTAAATTACATTAGCTGGATGAGAAGTTCATCTTTTTAATAAATTTCGATCGAGAAATTCAATATATTATAAACAAAAATACAAAATCATTTAAAAATGCAGAGCCAACCTGAGGGCGGGGAGATTTTAGAATAAAAATGCAAAATTTTCAGCGTTTACAAAGGCCCAGTTTAGCTAACTGAATTTTCAAGACAAAAAGATTTTACTTTTTATTTAAAAGTATTTTTTTAATTATTTTAATCAGAACACTAGATACGTAACGAATTCATGTTAAGTCCTACTACACAGAGTTACTAAGTCATATTTGTAAGTACAATTAATTCTAGTCATATTTGATACATTTGATAAAAGTTATTAGTTCAATACGACTAATATTAATTAGATATTAATATTAGTCCTATTTGATAAAAGATATTAGTTCTTGTCATATTTGAAAGTACAATTGCTACTTTAATACCAGATTTATCAATGAATAAGACCTCATATGATTTTTTTAATATAATTCTTTGGACAGCAATCACAAATTGATTGGACGTTCAGATGCAACTTTGTAAGGTATGCATCTTTTATGGTCCGATGTAGGTTCTATATGTAATATATGTAATAACCTTTTAAGAATTAAGCATATTTCATGATCGGTCAATGTCTTTAACTCAAAGACAAGCCTATTTTGATGCACATATCGTTGATTTAATAGACATTATAGAAAACAATCTTGATATCAATGCCTTCTTTTTCCTCAGTGAAATATGACTTTTTCGTATGGTGTAATTTTAACAGCATCTTTTTTTCCAATTTTGTTAGGATCTAAAAAATAATGTACATTTGGCGAATTTTGGCCAAATTGGCCTCTGTGGCATTAAACTAAACTAAATTACTGATTTATTTAATGAAATTTATATTTTCTGTTGAATTCCTTCCTTCAGCATTAAAATAATGCAAACTGCATAAAAATATATGGTAAAAATATTTATTTTAATTAATATTATAATCTTTGCGACTTCTGGCAACAAACATTTCCGCCAAAGTCAATGGTTAGCAGAAATTTCAATTAAACATTTTAGATAGCTATGTTTCATCAGCTTTCTCAGCAAAATGTTTTTTAATTTTGATTAACATGTAACACGTACTATTTTAGAAGCTTTACATTATTCTGCTCATTATTCTATGTATTTCCTTAATTTTTGGCCTACTCACCTGCAATTTGAATTTGAATTTCAAATATGGATGTGGTAAATTTCAATTAACACAAAAACTTTTGGCTGAAATTAACAGTTTTGTTTTATATTGGCAATTAGTAGAATTATATAACATCAATATTTTATGAGCAAGCATTTTTTTTTTTTTTACATACTAAATATTTTTAGAAGAAAGTTATTTTTAAAAAAATTCTCAAAGGATAATTTATAAGAATTTCTCTGGTTGAATAAAAATATTTCCTTCCCCTACGATAAAAAAAAGCAATTTTCCAGCGATAGGAAAGATAATTTTATATATTTAATTTTATAATAATAATACGAAGCAATATTTAAAAATGGATAAACATTAAAATAAATCATTGTTACTCATACGTGAAATAAAAACTTTAAATGTGATAATAATAATTTTAAAAAAAAATGATAAAAGCATATTATCATGCCAAAACGTGATGTTGTTTGTGGTGTCAACAAAAATACGTAGCCGAAAAATAAAAATGTTATTATCTTCAAGAGCATTTCAAAAAATCAGCTTTTAATAACGCGTTGCCATTGCCATTACGAAAGCTCTGATTTTTTAAAAATAAGACAATGACTACAGCAAATTAAACCTAGAAAATTTTCATTTTGAGCACGTGATTATAGGAAATGAAATAAATAGGAAATGTGATATTTTTTAAACAATCGTTTGCAATATTAAAGTGGAATTCAATTCATTCAATGCAACAGTTAAAATGAATAAAATTATAATTTAACTTGCACGAGCACGTGGGGCTTGGTCGTTCGAGAAACTATGTTTTGGCATGATACATTGAAATATGCATAACATATTTCATTTTAATCTTTATTTAAATTGAAACCTATCAATTATTGAAAAATATGCCGTATTTTCATGACTTAATAATTAACAATAGAAGAAAAATCCGGGATAAGATATTTGTAATAATAAATGAAAATAACTCGAGTTTCTCTACACTAGTTATATGTTGCAGATAAATTAGCTAAAAAATATTTTAATAAGTTTAAAATTTATTTTAAAAGAACTTAGAAATCTTATTAAGAATTCTTAGAAATCATAATATTATAAGTTTTAGTTTCAGAAGTTATTGTAATAAAGTGTCGAAATTTAATTAATTTTTTCTTAATTAAAATTCTACATGAAATATTAAAAACTTGAATCCCAAATGTGCATTTTCACCTTCTAAAGTGTATTCGTGACAAATTTAGCAGCTCTTGGATTAATTGTTTGGCACTTAGAGAGGCAATGCATGCCTACTCACTGATGCACCCATTCATTTTTATTATTAATAGAGATTTATATGAAGTGAACATACACTTTTAATTATTGTATTGGAAATTATATTGGCTTAATGAATTAGAGCAACATGTTAAATATCCTTCTTGAAATTGAAAATAATAATCATAAATAATAAAGATTAAAATGAAATCCGCTATGCATATTTCAATGTATCATGTCAGAACATCATTTCTTGAACGGCCAAGCACCACGTGCTCGTGCGAGTTAAATTATATTTTTGATTCCTTTGAATTGTTTCATTGAATGAGTCACTTTAGTATTGCAAACGATCCAAAAAAACTTTGTCTCGCATTTATTGTTTGAAAAAATATCAGATTACCATTTTGTTTCATTTCATATAATCACCTGCTCAAAATGACATTTTTCTAGGTTTTATTTGCTGTAATCATTCACTTATTTAAAAAAAAAAAACTGAGCTTTTGTAAATGCAATAGCAACGCGTTATTAAAAGCTGATTTTTTCCAGGTCCTCGAGCAGATAATATTTTTTTTTATTTTTCGCCAAAACCATCATCCCCCAAACAATATCATATTCTGACATGATAATATATCAACTAAATTTGTTTATAACAAGATTCTTAAAAGGACTATTTAGAGAGCAATAATATTTCCAAATTATAAACTTAAACTATCCCTGAGTGTATTTACTAACTCTTTCCAGCTAGGAACCTTTGTCGTCATTTTTTGAAGCCCAATTTTTTGCTTACGGATTTTTGTTGACGCCAAAAACCTCCTTCCAAAAACAACATCATGTTCTGATATGATAAAATCCTTCTAAAAGTTGAAAATAATAATCATAAAAAATGATTTTAATCAAGAAAGACTTACTTCCTTAAATATTTTATATGCCAGATCCAAATTATCAACAAAAAGAATCCTCCTAAACTGTGAAGATTATTTATTAAAAAATTTACAACAAAGTGTATATTTGATACTATAACTATTATTTACGTGTTCAACTGTTTACATCACAATTTTTTTTTCATCAAATGTTTTCAAAACAAAACATAATTTGAATATAACTATACTCTTACACAGCTTGTTGAGCATTTATATAACTAATTCGAAATTTTAAAAAATGCCAGGGTTTAAAAATGCATAGCTACATGGCATTCAAATAAAATAATTTTTGAGTGCGGATTAAAAATGGTTTATTAATAAAAAAAAAGTATACCACAAAGTGAAGCGATACAACATTCCCGGTTTGTATATTTCTTTTGCCTTTTCATTATATTTATTTCAAGAAAAGTTTTCAATTTGATCAAGAGAAAATCCATTCGGTCTTTTGTAGATGACAACTTTGCATCTGGCTTTAAGCTTGAAAGCTCTTTTCATATGAGCAGAGAGGAGCAGAGATTCCTTAACGAGGTACTACTCTCCGATATTTGGAACGAAAATATTTATTAACCCCCTCCAAGCCGATAAGGATGACGTAACGCAGGAACTTTGCGCAGGACAAGATAAGATATAACGGAATCTTTGGTCAAGAACAAGCTGATTTTTTATAGATCTTGATTTTAAAAAAGACAGCTTGTTTGTTTTTTATCAAGAGAGAGAGAAAAATTATTTAGCTTACCAATAGCTATGGCAAAAAATAAATGAACGCGCGATCATAAATACAATCCTACATTAAATTAGAAAAAAAAAATCTAGAATTTCGAACATAATTTGATAGTTAAAAAGAATAAAGAATTAAATGGGAAATAATAATTTATGATTATAGGAAACATCTTTAATATTTTTATTTATAAGGCAAAAGAAATTCTGTAATTTCATTATGCTTATAAAAATCAGTACTTAATTTTTATTAAAATTTTTTTATCTAGTACTAGCAATGTCTACAAATAATAAAGGAAAGTAGGGATACTCTACGGCTCAATACTATTTTTTATAGAACCATCAATTTCTGATGAATCTATACTTTCGAGAGTGGAATAATATACCATGGATTAAATTTTATAAAATTTTTATCAATTGAAAATTAAGCAAAATTTTGACGCTTTACTGCGATAATTTCGAAAATTATAGCACAAAAGAAGTTTTACCACGTTTTAAAAGTTAAAAAAACTCTTTATTGCCAACAAATTAAATACCATGCAATTTTTCACCGAATTGTGAAAAATTGTTATAAGTAATTTCTTGCAAAATTGTCAGCAAAAGATTTTATTGTGGCAATAAAATTTGAATCCTTTTCAATTTTTCATTAGAACAATTAAATGTCTATTTTATCCTTTTGTTAAATCTAAATAAGAATATTGTTCTTTTTATTATTCGTACAGCTTATAAGAAAAAGCAGAAAGTTGATAATGTCATGGTATTTAACTACTCGTACATTAGAATTATTCATATACACCATAAACTGAAGCGTTATAAAACTTTTAAAATCTCAGTTTTAACATGACTGTCACAATTTGATGGTTAAAAATATTTTCGTAGGAAATCAGGATCATCAACTTAACTAGATATTTAGTTAAAATTAAAAATAACCAATATTTCTAGAAAAAAAAGTTGGCTATTGGTAATAATTGAAATGTTAAATGGCTGGTATATTAATATGACTCTTCAGTTGTTTAAATTAAATCTTTAATTTAGATATAAATATAAATATTTGCTTTTAATTGGATTAAAATTATTTGTCATTCATAAAGCATTTTAAAAATTATTCCATATCAGTTATAACTAAAAATCATTTGAAGTGATTTTAATATCGCTGTTACAATCAATCATTTCAAGTAAAAAAAGTTACATTAACTGAAGAGTAATGAGCAGAATGTATTACAGAACTAGTTTTCGTCATCAACTCTTAATCATATCATAATATGTAAACAAAAATACACACATATATATACATATTTCTGGTGAGTTTTAAGGTTTTTAATAGTTATATTTAAATTTATGGTTACAGTATTAAAATAACGAAATTTACCACGGATTATATGATTTTTAAAGAAATATCATCGTGAATATATAATTTCACAAAAAAACTAAGAGAATTAACTTTGCTTTGGGCTTTAATTTTGAGCGACTTCATTTCATACGAAATCAATGTTTGTATGCAGATTATGCAGCAATTGGTATCTTTGTCTCTTTTATTACATGTTCACAAATAATTCTTTGCTTTACCAAATAATTTCTGCTTGTCGAAAAACATTCATACTAATGATAAATCGTGGAAGTGTTACGTAAGATGAACTATTCTCTCTTCAGTTTCGAATAATACATATTTTCAACAATATTCACAAGAACGATGCAGACTTTATTGTCTAGTAAAATGTGTATTAAATATATACAACACAAACTACAAATACTCAGTGAATTAAATCTACTTAATTCGCTAATGTCGGGTAAAGCAAAGCTTCAGAATGCACGTTGAAGAGAAAGGACGCTCTCTGAAGCTTAGCCAACTAACGTAGCTAATTCTCCGAAATGGCCTGATTCTCCACCTTAAGTTCCGCCTTAAATAGCGTTTAACTAAAGTGGGAAAGGCAAACACGAGTGTAGAACTTTCTCCAACATTGTCTAAGGACACGTCTTTATTTCTCAGCTTCTATTTCATATTTTAGCGTGTATTAAAAACCATCATCGACCTCATTATGTCTCAAACACACATACATCATTAAATTAGTCAATTATGGGGATCTTCTGTTGTAACTTTCCATAGAATGATCTTTTCTCGTTGACGCATGACTCCATTACAATTAATTTTATACAATTAAACTATTAACAAATATTTACAATATTTGCTCATAAATTCATAAATATTTACATCTAATTTACACAAAATTTATAAAAATACTTATAATAATTTTATTTTGTAAGTAGCTTCGTTTTGTAATGCAGATAATCTAGCACATTTTGGAAAACTAAATCTTATTAATTTGATTCAGGATATGACAGTAACAAAATTATATTAATCATTCATTTATTTAGCTTGCTTACTACATTTTAGAGTTATCGGATTCATTTATACGCGAATAAACAAACAGCAAACTTGTAAAGTTGTCATGAATTCTATTCAAAATTAGATACTAAAAATAATATTCACTGACTGAGGCTTTATTGATCAATATGATTTTACGGCTCTATTATTAGTATACGTGGGAAAGAATACAATGGAATTCTGCAAATATGAAAAAAGGCGATTTCCTTAATATGTACTCAATCATGTATGCAATTTTACTTCATATGTTTGGGTTGCGTAGTTATCTTTGAACTTTTATAATAGATTGTTATCCCTGGTTTTCAAATGTAGAGAGTATGTAAATTCGTCAAAATACATACAAAATAGTAGATTTCCGAGCAAAATAGAACAAAAGATTTGAGATTGCATTTCCAGTGAGATATTACTGACAAGACACCTTTAATATTACTGTTTCCTAAATTTTAACTTAAAAGAAATGGTTCGACAAAGCCAAGAAATGTTGAAGCATTAAGGACAGAAGAGTTTGCTTAGAAAGTCCATGGAGGCCGAACAGAACGTGGCTGATGAAAGGTAAAAAAAAAAAAAAAAAATTAGAATATATTAGCGTTGGCAACAAAAAAAATTGAAAATAAGTATTTAAAAAAATTAGAAATAATATATTATTCGCAAAAACATTCAATGTGATAAGAACTTTTTGAACAAACGGTCCCTTATTTCGATTCAAATGTTCACAGGAAATTAATTGTTTCAGTTTAGTTTTGACACTTTATAGACTTTGAGGTTTATGCTGGATGATTTTTGAAGATTTATTAGAATTAAGTAAGGATATTTTTCAAGAATGTAAGTCAAAATAATTATTTATAAGAAGCAGATAATTCATTAAAAAAACAGTGGAAACGTTTAATACTTTAGCAATGGTTAAATTTTCTGAAGAAAAAGAGAATTGACTGAGTAGGTTGTAAAACTTAATTTTTGTACCGTAAAGAAACTAGCAATTGAAGCCTACTGAAATATTTTAAATGCTTCGTAGTGAAAGTGATCGGGAAAGAAATTGAAAGTACATTTAATAAAACAATTGCTTATCTTTAATATAGGAAGATTTTTATGCCGAGATTTCGCATTCTTAAGAAAAAGAAATATTTCGAATGGACTCATTTTAACTTGATTGATTGAAATGTGGTTGGAATGGGAATTTTGGCAACAAAAATTGGTCTAAAATTTTAAAATTATTAAAGCTGAAAAATAACATAATAATTATTGTTTTCAACCATGAAACAATTCCTAAACAGAATAGATTATGAAAGCTATAACTTTAATGCATTAAGGTTATGCCCTTAGATCTTTTCTAGAGAATTACTTTTGGGTCGTCGTCTTTTGTTTATTTCTTCAATACGCAATAAAGTCTCACCCAAAAGGACAACTTTATATTATATAAAAATAAATAAGAACTATAATAACATATTCAGTCCTTCTATATATTTAGATAGTTATGGGACATTATATCATACAGTGATCTCTTCGAAAACAGCTTATTAAAGATCATATGAAAGGCTTAGATCTTATTTAAGTTATTATATTTTATATGCAATTTATTTTTTATCATTTTTTATCATTAAACTATTCTTCGAAATTCAAATTAATATCTTATTTAAAAAACGAAATCAAAACTAACAAGAGTATATTCGAATTTTCTGAAAATTGAAAAAAAAAAAACCATAATAAAATTTTAGTTTCCTTTGTTCAGAAAAGGAAATCTGGAGATATAAATTTAAATTGAAGTTTCAGGAAATGTATAGGTAAAAATAAAACAAAACTTTATTCTTTCAAAACAATAGCTTGAATTTCGAAAGTAAATTACGATTTGCGTCTGCAAGCATGCGCAGTCATGAAATGAAATGAATACTGGCCGGGCCTGTGATGTTTATGTGGATTGTAAACTTTATCTTATGATGTTACCGAAGAGGAGTTAGGATGTCTGAGATCGACGATGAAGTTTTTTCTCTTGTAAGTAATTAATATTTAATAAATTTTCTGTTCAACATTATGGTTCTAACTTTAAATTTTCATGTTTTTTATTATAACAATTTCAACCGTTTTTTTTTCTTAATAAATTTCTACTGTAATGAAAAACGAGAAATTATTTTTCTTATCTTAATAAATTTAAATTACTTAAAAACGGCAGATTATTTTTCAGTATACAAAGATTCGTTTTTAATTACATTATAATTTATTATCCTTACTACCCGATTAAATTAATTTAAAGTAATTAGAATGACTTGCTTAAGTTGGTGTTTTGTTTTCCCGTCCTTTATAAATTAAAGAAATTTTTGCATATTTTTATTCTGAAACTAATAAACGTTGTAAATTTCCAATTTCTTTTTTTAGTGTTTATTGTTTTTTTAATTCCATACATTATTAAATTTTTATTATCAGAGTTTATTAATATTTGAAAAGCATATAATTCCAGTAGGAAGTTCTTGATTATTTATATTAAATTTTTGTGATTTTCTTTTTTATTTAATTATTGCTTTGTTCTTCTTCTAATTTCTTTTATTCTATTTCTCTTTTATCGTATTTTATGTATAATATTTTGTGCATCTTCAACTAAAAATACATTTTCCACAACATTTCATGTAGTGGAAAATGTATTGGTAACTATTAAATAAAATGTCAACATTTCATTTTATGTTTGAATTATTGCATTTTTACATAATTTAGTTTGTGTTTAGCATCAAGAATTTGATTGGCTTTTACAAGAAGAAGTAACTGTGATTTTGGAGCAACTGCATGATATTGTCCTGGTAAGCATTTATTTTTAATTTTATTTTTTTCTATCATTTGATCATTTTATATGTATCATTTACTACAAATTAGAAAATTTAGTAAGCTCAAAATTTAAATTTTCTGTTATGAAACATTTTTTTAAAAAATTCAGCTGAAAACTTTCCATTAAATTTAAATTTTGAAGTTGCAATTTTTAAATTGTTAATAATATATGGATTCAAAACAACAATAGCAAAAAGGCCTCACTGTTGCTTTTATATCTCTGAATGGGAATTTTTACTGACCTAGATCTGTATCAATTCCCATTGTTGAAAATCATTTGAAATTTGCAATTATTTCTTTATCATTTAATTTTTTTTAAGTTGTCAGTAATTTTATTATGTACAACAAAAAAAATTCTTAACTATCCAGATAATATGTACACTTTAGTGTATGTAAAAGAAAAGATAAAGTGATATTTTGAAAAGAAAATTAAGCTTTATTATAAGCTTATAAAGGTTTTAAAAAATGACTTTTAATTCCCTACTGATTTCTGTTTAAATCATCATCAATTTTATTTCCTTTATTTTGAAGCTCTGACATGATTTGATTTTCTTTTTCTCAATTTTTTCCCTAAAACTTTATATGATAGGAATTTACATTGAATCATTCTCAATAGGGGAAAAATATATTTTCAAAATTTGCAAATTAATTCTTATCAACAAGGAGAAAAACTGAAGAATAATTTGACAATTCATTCAGCAATTTGAGAAATGGAATTTATATATTCAATTTTTGCTTGCAATTAGGATTTAAACTATGAAAATATCTATATAACTATTAGAAATACCAAATGTTACACATATTTTTTAACTTTTTTTTTATTTATAAAATTCATGACATATATCTCCTTCCCTTCCTAATCTAATGCTTTGAAATAAAAAGATATTAGATGAAAAACTTTTTTTTTTGGGGGGGGGTCTTGTTATTCTGTTTAATATCTTGATAAATTATGGTTATAGTAAATAAAAGTTTATTACCAAAAATTACCAATATTTTTAATATTTTATGAAACTTTAATTTTACTTAGTATATTTACTATATGGGTTTCTTTAATAAGTATAACATTATTTATATTTAATTTTTTCTTTAGAAAGATTGATTTTTCTTAAAAGAAATTTTTCTAAATTCTTGTATATGCATGGCATTTTAAATTTAATGTATTCAAATCCATTTTGATTTTTGAAAACTTTCTGTTGTATTAATAAAATTTTAGTTTCAATTTTTTTTAAAACTAATAATGTATGAAGATAAATAATTATTTTTCTCTATAAGAAAATAATATCTTAATTGTAAACAAATCTTATTTCTATTGTAAAGTTCTTTTTTGTACATCAGATGGAATCAGTATTACTTTCAGATAAAAGAAATTAAATAAATTTAAAAACCATTAATACCATTCTTATGAGTTTTCAACAAAATAAATGTGCCCAATTATGACAGGTGCTGGTTGACTGTCTGGCACACTAAGTATCTCAGCATGAAGTGAGTGAAAGTGAAATGTTTCCCAGCTGGATTCTTTAATATTTCATCACTTCCAATTTCTTTTATGTAATTTTTTCATGATTTTCTTCATAAAATCTTTTGTTGAACTTCTCAATCTGAAATAAGATTTCCATTTCTCAAGAAGTTTTTATGTCTTTTACTTGACAGGAATGTGCAAGGAGATTTCCAGATTCTGAAGAGCTATATGGTGTTGAGTCTCTTGTAAAAACTGAAAAATTTCTGCTTGTAAATACAAGGTATTTTAACTTTTTCCTTGATTTTTTTAAATTGTCATTCCAAAATTAAACAACTTTAAATGCCAGGCTTGAAATTTTTTCTTCATTAATGTAAAATCAAGATTTAAATAAGATGCATTTCATTAAGAAAACAGGATAAAAATCAATTTAACAACAGTTTTCATCAAAAATAAATAATGGAATAAAGTTTTCTTTCTTTTAATTTTAATCTACATATATATTTGCTAGACTAAATGCTTGAGTGAATGTTTTGAAAAGTTATTACTGGTGTGGGAAAAGTTAACTCACAAATTCATTAGAAATAATATGATAAAAAAGAAATTACTTATAGAACTTTCCCTGAAATGCTAATTCCTGTATTTAAAACATTTTTACAAACAATTATGTATGTATATAGACAAAATAGTATATCAGTAGAAAAGGATATATATATATATATATATATATATATATAACAGGTAAGGATCTGTAGTTGTAGAAACAGTTATTAAAAAAATGCTTCTCGATATTTATTTTACTATACCATTATCAAAAATTTCCAAGTTCCAGTTTGTTATAAGATTCATTTTGTTATCCATTATCCAACATTGCTTCTGAATTTATTATTATTTTTAATATTTGTCAATTTTGTATCAGATTATAGAAATACAAATAGTACTACATATTTTACAGAAATTTAAATCAATTTTTAAATAGTGTAATGAAATTCAAACATGTTTTTTCTATTAGTAATTGAAGGGAGGGAGGATATTTAGAAGTCATTGTTGGAGAAATAATTATTTATGCATTTCATTGCATAAAAAAGTAAGTAAATAAAATAATGTGTATGCTTGACTCTGAAAGAAAGAAAGGAGAAAAAAACAATTATGATATGTGTTTCTATATTATGTTTCATATAAGATTTAATAAAATTATAATGGGAATTGTTTTCTCATTTTAGTTAGTTATTCTGGCTGTGTCTATAATACAAAACATATATTGTTACAGGATATTTTATGTATATAAAAACAAAATTAATGCCATTCAAATATTAACATGTTTGATTCTATATTACATTTTCCCTTGAATAACATAAAGAATACTCAATTAGTGTTAAAGAAAAAAAGGCAATATTTTGCATTATAATTTATTGCACAATTTGAACTTTTGCAAAATGCATTGTTCATACTTATTTTATCATTAAAAATTTATCGCTTAATATTTTTTAATGATTTTTTTTGCTAAATTTTAAAATGATTTTTTGAATCATAAATAATATTTAGCTCTTATTTTATTTCTTTATTTGTTTACTTATATACTTTTCTGGATTTCAGCTCTACAGGTGGTTCAACAACAGATACTATCCAAGCAGTTGTGACACTCGAGGGAGATAACATTTGTTATGCTGTAAGTTGCATATTTTCTTATACATTGATGATAAACACATACACTTACATTGCTTTTTTTTTTTTTTTCAAAATGAAATATTATTGCTGTTTGACTTAAAATGCATTTAATTTTAATTTAAGCTATGTAATATTTATTATTAATAATTTGTTGAATTTTTATAATTGCTGTTATATACAATATACAATAAAATTGATACAATTTGATATTATTATTTTTAAAAAAACTTCTTCATTCTCCCCCAATCCCCCTCTTTTTTTTTTTTTTTTTTTTTTTTTGTTCATTTAGGAATTTTCTTAGAAAGACATAAGGTTTCTTGAATGGAACAGTAATATTGTGCTGTTTCTTATTTATTAGATTCATAATATTCTGTAAAACCATATCGATATGTGTTATTGTGATGACTTTTTTTTATAATGAAAAGTAATTGTGGGCTTTTGACAAAATAAACTGAATAATTTTAAATATAGTATTAAAATGGTAATATTATATTTACAGTTATTCCTTTCATTTTGTAAAAAGACTTAATAGATATTTATTATTATCACAAATAACTGAGATTTTAAACAAGCCTTGATTCTCTTTTTTAAGGCAAATTTTACTGTTGATTTTTCAACTATTAAAATGTTAATCTTGAATGTTATTATTTATAACTTGTGAATTATCTTTGGTTTTCTTTTTTTTTAATATTTTTTTCAAAAAAAAAAGGATAAATAATTAAAAGCAAATAAATTCTTAGAGAAATAACATGATAGCATTTGATAAAAGTTTAATTATTAAACAAAACAAACACGAGAAATTGATAAAGATATATATACTTTAGTTCAGTTTTTTGTGTGAAGCAATAAATGGGTTAACTTTTTTAATTTAATATTTTTTATAAAATTAAATTGCTGGTTAGCTTTTTTGAAACTCCATAGTGATTTCGAAATTTCATATTCCTACTCAAAATATTATTATTTCAATATATTTAAGTTTGAAATCAGCTTACTGAGTTTGACAAGTATTACCTTTCTGTTATGATCCAATTTAATTGCTGCTGAAGAAGAGCCCCTCCCCACCCCCATTCGCAAAATATTTTTAAATCCATAAAATGATTGTTTTCATTTATTTCTGTTTTTGTTAGAATAACCTAACTTTTCTTTGAAATATACTACTTTAGTGTCTAAATTAATGTGCCATTTAAATCTTTCAAAAGAAAGTACTCAAATTTTAATCTTGTTATTAAACTAGTAAGCAGAACATATGAAAGCTCTGTTTTTTAGTAATATATTGATTTGATATATTGATGTTTTCAATAAACATATTGATCATTTTTCATATCCCCCCTTTCCAATTTATTGGAAGATAATATCAAAGAAAGTGTATTTGTTGCCCTTTGCCTTCCCCCAAAAGTTGATTATTATTGAAGGAAATTTGAGGAAGATAAATCTATTCCTTTGAGAAAAATCCATAGATTAGTTTCAAATATATTACTTAATAGTTTTTAATTGAAATGTTCCTAATTATATAGTAATATTGGTGAGTGGGGAGAAAAAAGTTACTAAGTATTTTAAAAAATTTAAATATGTCATAAAATTAATTTAAAATATAGGAATGTTTTTTTTTAATACCATTCTTAGAATTTTTCTGAAATTCTCGTCAATTTGATTTAAGAATAGGGCTTTTATTTCATCCAGATATTAAATTCATCTAATTATCATAAATTATATTAAGGACTGAAGGTGGAATTGATAACAGATGCCGAAAAAAGGGCATTTGAAGCAGTTTCAAAGCTTTAAAGACACAAATATGTCTTTGAAAGAAAAGTAAAATAATTAAGTTTAATTTTTTGATATAATTGTTGTCCATAAACATCTTACTTTATTAATATTTTTAAAAGTATTTCTCGAAATAATAGATTTTGTTAATTGTTTATATAAATATTTTTGAAATTGTCTTAAGTTCAAAATTTTTAGTTCCACAATGATGAAAAAAGAATTTTTATGTGATACAGTAAAATATAAGAAATCAACATCATGAATATCATATAATTTATTTAAATTTATGTAAACTGTGGAAGAAAAGTTGCATTTTTTAGTCTTCTGTTATTTTGTTTATGTGAAATGCCATTAAGTTTTGTATATTGAATATACTTTGTTTCTTGTATATCATATATAATTATTTTCACTCATATTTAATCATTTAGGTTTAGGCATTTAATTTTTATATTAGAATAATTTGTGTATATGATACTCTTAGAATTACTTTGCCATGTTATGTGAAATATCTTTTATGTATGTACTTTCATCTTGCTTTCTTTTCTCTACAGGATATTTCACTAAAACTCCATAAGCATTCCGTTCCTTCTCATCGTACCATTGTTCAAAATGACTGCCAGTGGAAGCTTCAACAAGTAGATATTCATTATATTAATAATTATTAAGCTATTTTTATTTATTCAGAAGTTTATAATAAATTTTTGAAATGGTATTTTTTAAAAATATTGAAACACTTTGTATGTCACTAGTATTTAAGTATTACAATTATAATTTAATTATTTTGGTATTAATTCAGCATCTAGCATAATGAAATTTCATGCATGAGAATTTTTATTATGAAACTCATTTCAATTTATTTTTATATTTTTAGTATCTGTAAATTGTATATAAAAAAGCTTTATTTAATCTTGGATGCATTGCATGATTTTTTTTTGTCTGAAATAGAAATTACTGGTATTTGTGTGTTTTTAACAAAGATTTTTGGAAGATTTTTTAAAAAGAAGCATCATATCTGCTAATGTATTTTAAATAACATAATATATTACTTTTTGTTGACTTGTTAAAATTCATTTTCTATTACTTCTAACTTTGTTTTAAAAGGCATTTTTAAATAATGTATTTTTAAGCAAAGTTTGTTGTGATCTTTTAAAAGAAAGACAAAATAACAATCTAACATACTCAAAAAGTATATAGTAAAAAATAATATATTCTATTCTAACGTATTTCAGCTTATACTTGTCCATTTTTTCTCTAAAAGTTATTATAATTGAGTATATAAATTTAATTAAAAAAACTTTATGCTTATACTTTTTTATGAAGATCCAGGATGCCGGCAAGCATCTATCCAAAGCTTTACAAGTTTTTGCCTCTCTACCTGATACCAATGATAAAGGGAAAATTGATTTTCATTCAGCTGAGGAAGTGATTCATGTAAGATGTTTGTTTATTTATTCTTATCAATAATAATTTCTTTATTAGTGATATTATATACTTTAATTGTTAGACTATTCAATTTAAGGATGGTTTAGAATATTTTTAATGTGTTTGCTAAAAAAAGGTGACGAAACATTTTAAATATGAAATATATAAATTAAAATATGTAGAAGGAAGAAATTAATTTCTTGTATAGTTTAATTTTATTTATATAAATAAAATCTTTGACAAATTATTTCTAGAAACATGATTTGCTTAGAATTGAAAAGTGATTAAATATTTTTTTTTCCTTATAAGAAAATTGGATTCTTATGTGCTTCAATCTGTAATTAAAACTGTAATACCAGATTATTATATCTAATTAGAATATATTCAGTCTTTCAGAACTAGATTTTGGATAACATTTTATTTCCTTGTTTTTTTTTAAAAAAATAGGAATACTTTCATTGCTGTAATTTATATTACTTAAAAATAATTTTGAGAATTTTTAAGAATTTGAAAAGAAACCTATCAATACTACTTGTTATAGTTAGAAAATAAACTTATAAATTTGTAATCTTTAAAATTGACAATGTCCATATAATTTTTTTCTTTTACTTTTAGTTTGTTAATGACAATTATCTGTCATTCATATCATTCTCTTAAGTTCTGTTAACTATTATTTATTCTAAATTAAGAATAAGGAAGCTTTATTATGAGCTTATTGTTGTCTTATGTTACAATCATATTAATCCCTCTGTTATTGTTTTCATGTAAGTATTTGGAATAATGTTGTCATTTCAATGATTAACAATTCTCAATCATTACCAAGATAACTCATATCATCATTTACATGTATTTGTTAAGTTTGACTTGAAAGCTAATTTTTTAAATAAAAGAAGTGATTTAATATCATTTATTGATATTGTATTTCATCCCACTTTATAAAAGTTCTTTCCTTCAAGCCCAATTTTTTACATAAAAAAAGTTTTACATTTTTGAAGTTTAAATATAATGTGTTTAACCACTGCTTGAGTATTTAAGAACATTTCAGTGCAATGGTCAAAATATAATTTATTTTGTATGTCCTATCAGATATTAATTTCAATTATTTGAAACTTTTAGTTTATATTTTCTGATTGAAATAGGTGATAAATGAAAATGTAAGAGATAAAACTTCCATTTTTTGCATAACTTCCTATTTCTGTAGAGAAAAATTGATATACCAAAAGCAAAAGCTAATATTTAATTTTTTCTAGAATCATCATTCTTTTTTATGTTTATTTCAGTTTTTGTAATTACAATTAGCTATCATTTTGACATTGTATAAATTTGTTATGAAAATTTAATTCTTAGCTCTTTGAATGTGCTTATGCAGTCTGATAGTGCATTCCTTTAATATTTATCTTCACTACCTGGTTATTTTGAAGAAATATGAAAACATTTGTTAAGTCTTCCAATGAACATTGAGAGCTCTTATTTTATTGAAAAGTATAAAACAAAGCAATGATGAGACAAAAAAAAAGTTCATTTTTCAGAAATTGTTTAAGAAATCTTGGATTAAAAAAAAAACATTGAAATAGATTTTTGATGATCAGACATGACATTCTCAAAATACATAGAATTCTTGGGAAAAAAGCTGGTTTTAATAGAAATGTTCTATAGTTTATTTTATAGTTATGGTCTGTTTTGGATGAAAATTAGCTTATTCTAAAAAGGTCTTAATAATACAATTTCAATTATTAGATGACCTATGAATACATACCTCTTAAATTTTCATGAAATTAGAAATCCCTCTTTATGTTCTGTTTAATCTGTTTTTTTTAATAACAATTACTATTATAATGCATCTATTGATTTTTTCCCTTTGCTGCTTGCTAATCATTATTTTTGTTACTCATTTCTTTTATTTCTTTTTTCTTCAAATTTTATTTTACAATAATTCATTTCATTAATGATATAAAGTATTTTCATTTACTTATCCTATTTGAAATCTACTTTTCAAGATGATTGCATTATTGAATGTAGTAAAAAGTAGAATTCATCATTAATATTACAATTCAAACAATCAATTAAAATATATTATTAATAGCCATATTGCCTTTTGAATTGGGGACTTAGAAGTTGACAAATTTCTTATTGATTATTAGAAGTAAAATTCATTCTTTCATTTTTCTATTTTTAGAATGAAATCATGCTTATTTTATTATTTAAAATTACTGAACAAATTTCCAGAAATAGATTTACTCAATTTTATTGCAACATTTTGTTATAATCAAAGGTCATATCATAATTAATAACTTCAGCTGAAATTTAACATGCAGCTTTTTAGAAGTTATAATAAATAAGTGTATATGTTGGTATGCATTAGTACTTTACACACCAGACTGTTTGATCTAGGGCTACCAAATTTAGCACAGATATACATTGGAGATTAAAAATATGTGACTAAAAGAAAAAAATTTAAAAAAAAATTAAATTTTAATGTAGATTTTAATGTTTTCCATGAAAATCTCCAAAAATATTCCCATTTAATAATAAATTAACTTTCCTATGATGCCTATTTTATACTACAAAATTTTCTAGTCTAGATTTAAATAACTTTTACATATTTTAAAATATATTTCTCAATAATATTGATATTTGTGTGAATAAAAACCAACTTTTTAAAATTAGGTAATCAAATATATAATTGTGTGACTGTCTTTCATTGTTGAAAGATAAGGAAGGATTCTGTTATTTATAGGACAAATATAAAAATATTGCAAGTTTATAATACCACAAAATTTTGCTGACAGATGATTCAGATATTTACATTTTTGATAATACTTCAATGTCGTGGAACTGACCTCCATATGAATAGTTCATCAATCCATGAAGCATTCTGTGTGTTTGACTATTAGAAAAATATGGTCTTAATGCCTGGCCACTTAATGAAATCATGGCCAAGAAATTACAGCTAAACAATTTAACTGAAATATAACAAATATCTTTGGTAAAGCAGCTGATTACTAAAGATGATTATGTTATAACATAAATAACATTTTACTCAATTTTTTCGTTTTTGCATATTTTATATTGAAAGTAATCTAGAATTTCTAACTTAATTAATAATCAGGTTTTAGGTTTTATCTGACTAAAAACCATACTATTACACTAAGCCTTATTATACAGCTATGTATGTTCAGTTAATGAGATTCTTTGTGCATACAGGTGGTAAATTCGCTTATGGGCTGTCTGCAGAGAGGCCGTTCTGCGCTCCTGATTCCAAAAAAGCGTACTATCAATGAGTTGCAGCGCAGTCGCAATGTGGTATGCTGATTTTTTTTTCTCATTCATATTATTTCCTTATGATATCGATAATGTTTTCTTTATTCTCATATATAATATAGCTTGTCAGTTTTTTCTGGGTTTTTTTATTAATTCATTTAATTTTCATTTCATATGTATTTCTATATGAATTGAAATACATTCCTTTTCATAAAACTATACATAGTTTTATTTGTAACATACACACACTTACACATTACACACATTGTTTGTTTTTAATCTCCCCAGAATTTTTATGAAATTTTTTCACTCCTCTTAATTTTGTCAATTTTTTTTTGTTATAATTGTTTCGTATATTTTAAAATGTTATGAAAATCTCAGTGTTTTATAAAATATATTTGTTGGTTTAAAATGAATGTTTTCATAAAATTATCCTTTTTTTTGCATGGAAATAAACAAAATTAAATTGTTTGCATAGTGATATAAGAATAAGAAATTTTTATGTTGCAATATAAAACAGCTGTAAGCATTTAATGATTATCATAAGTCTTCATCTTGATGACGCCATTATTACTGCTGTTACAAATGAAGCGGTGATATGAAAATCTTAAGAGTTTTTATGTTATTTGGGAATTCTGTGTTAACTCCTAATCATGTACTATTTAAGAATAAAATATTCTTATTAGTGATGGATTTATCATGTTAGAAAAGCATAATAAATCCATTAGAAAAGCAGTATTTTTAAATGAATAATAATTGTGGACACAACATCCATTTTTCAACATGTAAATATAATGGTGAGATAAATAGTAAACATTATGAAAATAGAATATTAAACTATTATCTTCCATAATTTTGTAAAAAAATTCTATAGAAATCTTTAGTTTTTGGCAAATAATTATTATATTGGCATAAAATAATTATTGCCAGTTTATTAATAATATTATTAATAATATTTATTGAAATAATATATATTATTAACATAAATTTCTAATATGTCATACTTTTTATTTATTGCAAAGGCATTGAACAGAATTTAATAATAATAAGAACTTTATTAGAAGATTCCAGAAAGGCATCATTAGGCATTCAATATTTTATTCTAAATAATCCAGGATAATGTAACAAAATATTATTTATTCAATATAAGATAATACAAAACTATTTTCCTTTGAAATTATATATGAATAATATCAATTTTAAATAATTAATTGTAATTTGTTATGTTTTAACATTAAAATTAAAAAATATATATATTTCAATCAATTGAAAGAATATTTTACTATGTTTTGATTTTTCCTAGAATTAATATTTGTTTGGCTGAGCTTTCTAATGCTCATCACATTTCTATTTCTGTATTAATCATTAGCCAGAAACAGTTTCCAGCTAATAAAAAATGATTTAATTAAAAATAGGAAGTAAGCAAAAATTCAACATTCCCTGAAACATAGTTTATTAGATGATTGTTTATGTTTACATAATAAAGAAAAAAAACACACCTCTGTATTATTGCATAGAAATTAAAATGGCAAATTCATATGCTAAGGTTATGTTAAGGTTAAATGTTATGTATTATCAAAAAAAAGGACTTTTATACATTTAAGTAATTTCTGAGCAAAATCTGAAATACTTATGTCAAATAAAAATGGTTCAATGAAGTAAAAGATTTAATTATCTAAATATTGTGATAAAATAGTTATATAATGTATGTATTATATTAATTATGTAAACAAAATAATTATATTAACATATTAAAAAAACATTTTAAAACACAATATTATAATATATTTAATATGAATAATTTCATATAATCAGCAAAATCCACTCATTTCTTGTAGTTTTATTTTTATTTAAAATTATAGTCTTTGTTATATCAAACTTCCTTTTCAAATCTTGTAAATTCCTGAGAAATGTTAAACTATACTGAAAAGGAATTTTGCAGTTAATTTATAGAGCATGATACCAATTTTAGAAGTATCATTTCAAAAATAAATAGGTGAAATCATTTTAAATATCCCTTCTTATATTTAATTGAACATACAACATTAAAAAAATTGTTGTTCCTAAAAGGCTAATTTATTTATTAATTGGTAGGAAAACTTTATTAGAGCCTTATACATATACTTAATAATATATATGAACAAAACGTAACGAAAAATCTATTCAATAATAATTTTATGTTTTGATAGATTTTTACTTCTATTTCAGTAGATAGTAAGAAAATAATATCAATTATAAAAAAAAGCTAATAATTTTATTTTAATTCAATTCACTATAGAAATAATAATAAATTTATTTAAAAAATTGTAGTTAAATTTAACTTTAAAAAAAATTTGTCTTATTTCGATTTTTAGAAATCACTGCAGCCTCCTCTACCTCCTGATCTGGCGATCAGCTTCTATGTTCAGTCCCACAAGCTAGTCTTTGCTGTTTATCATATTCTCTCCAAGGAAGGCAAAGGACCTCCCAAATTTGATGTGTTCCAGGTATTGATTCTTTTTTTAAAAAAAGTTGTGTTTTAATGTATTCTACATGTAATTCTATTTGTCACCAAGAAATAGTGTGAAGTTAAAATTAAAAATTTTAATGCCTGCAATTTGCACTGCTTTCTTTAATGCACAGCAATATTTTTGACATAACATTCTACTTAGTTAT
>JAOUZG010010699.1:3829748-3858310 GCA_026289955.1 Argiope argentata
AGAAAAAAAATACTTACAATAGAATATTGATTACTGTTATTTGAATATACTGATGAAACAGGGAAAAAAGAAACCCTTTTAGCAGAGGAATTTTTTGTGAAGAATATTACATAAAAATGTAATGCATATTCAAAAATTTTACTGTTTTAAAAGCAACATTTTTTTTAAAATCCACATTTAAAAAAATGATAAACATTGCAGCATTAGATAAAATGCAAATGTCTGATTTCAAAATACAAATTGCCACTGTATATTCAGTACAATCAAAGATTTAATTTGAAATTTACCTGAAAACACTAAAATTGAATACAAAGAACTTCTTGGTTTGCTTAAGGGAAAAATTCATTTAAATGTTTTCTATTATATTGCTTTAAAGTCCAAAAAAGAAAAAAAAATCTGATTGTGGGGAAATCTTAAAATTTTGTATCATGTAAACATGTATATGTAATCATGCACTAGTACAAGTAAAAAAATTGCCAGAGAAATTTGACGGAATTCTACATTATTTAGTGATTTTTCATGTCTGTCTGCATAACAGAAAAGTACCCATGTATTTTGGAAACATGCTAAATGCAGCTATGGAATGTGGATTTAGTATTAATAAAATTTTATTATATTGAAAATGAAAGATGAATTAATTGACAAACTATTTGTTATTCTTATGTTATAATCAAATGAGCCATAAAATTTTATACTGGTAATCTTAAATGTTCCTATCTCAAGAGATTTGCTAGTAAGCAAAATTAACATATGTGAGGTATTATGATGCTTAAAAAAATAGAAGTTTCGGGGGGGGGGGGTGATTTTAATAAGTACAAAACGGATTTTCAAATTAAATTGCTGCAAAATAAGATGAAAAAAATGGAACTGACAATTAAAAAAATATGAAAAACTTGCAAAAGTTGATGCTGAAATATGGGAACTGACAAATATATTGCTTTACAATGTTTTTTGTTAAGTAATCCTTAAATGGTTTATGTTATGATAGGAAAAATGTTATTTTGTGTTTTATTTAACCCATGTCTGCAATTTTTTGTGAATTTAAATCAGAGAGCATGATAAGTCAATAGAAATCTTTTTCCCTTAAAAAATGAAATTGTTTTGCTGAATTCTTTATTATAATACGGATAATCCTTTTTTCTGCATGTAAATATAGTCATCTAATATACTATTATTTTAGGGAATGGAGAATTTTCACTTTGTTCACTTTATTTTATTTATTTATTTTGCTGATAAAAACTAGGAGAGTTTTGTTATTTTATCATAATTAACATGCTGTTGCATATTTCCTCTTATATACCATCAGCGTACAAAGTAAAAAAAAAAGAGATTTTGTCCTTCCCGTTTGAGAACTTAATATTATTTCATTTTATTATAAAGGGATCTTGATTGCTGATTTCATAAAAACTGGAAAAAAAAACATCCTCTCTTTTATTATTTCTGCTGGGAATTACGATTTTAAAAATCATGTTTTAAATTAGATATTTTATTAACTACTAATAGGGGTAATAATTAATGAAATAAGGTTCTTGTACTTTCCTGTCCAAGGTCTTTTTTTTCCCCCAAGACAAGGTTTACATTTTTCAAATTGAAAGAAGTTTTATTAACAGAATTTTATCTTTTTACTTTGATACTATTAGCTATAAATTTTAAAATGTTACATTTATTAATCTAAAATTTATTGAAAATATTATATTTTTTACTTAATAAATACAAAAATGAATTATTTAGTTACATAAATACTAATTTTCTGTCTAATTTTATTCATATGTATTTAATTTTTTTTATAATTTTTTTAAATATGGAATAATTAGTAAAAAATATAACTCTTGAATTTTTTTAAATATAATTTTTACAGTCTTTGTGACGTTGTACCCTTTTTTTTTAAATGATATAATTTTAATATTTTCTTTATGACATGAATTTGCTTTTTGAATCTTATGACTGTATATTTTTGCACTTACAGGTGTCTGTGTTTGCTCAGTACAAGGAGATGAATGTTACATGAACTAATAAACAAAAAAAAATTGTTAATCACTGTTTTAGTCTCAGAGAGCTTTTATGGGAAGACTTCAGCACTCTTTTTTTTATTATTATTTTAGTTCATTTTAAAAAGTGCAGTCAAATATTGATAAGATTTTAACAAGTATTATTATTTGATTAATTTATTGTATTGAATTATTTTGTTGATGGATATAAAACAGCTTTTGTGCGTGTTCAAGTAAAAATTTTAATTGTTTATGTAGATTTATCGCATAGAAACTATCTATTAATTACAAAACATTAGCATATTCTTTCATTACTTAATCTATTCTATCTATAGTACAAATGTTCTTCTTCAATTTATTTATGGTCAAAAACGTTTACATAGAAGAATATTACTTTGAATTTAAAGAATGAAGTATTGTGAATGAATTTAGAAAATCCTATTCTGTATTAACACATTAAAGGCAGGAGTCGTAGCACTACAATTACTGTGCATTATCTAGCATACTTTCGTCAAGGTCCCCGCCCAGAGTTTTCGTTTATTTTGAATTATAAAATATGAAATTAATAAAAAAATTATCAAATATATTTCTTATAAAAATTATTAAATAAGCTTTTTAGTTATATAGAATATTTTGAAATTTGAACTAACGAAACACTTTTGAATAATTGTAAAAATATTTGTTTAAAATCCTTAATCTACTACAGAATCTTTTTATTCTCTTATAACAAGACCATTGAAAGTATGAAATTTTAAACAGAAGGAACAATATAATTTTGTTAAGTATATAATGGTAAAAACAATGGTTTTTCTTTTTTCAATGTCAATACTTTATCTTATATGTTATATTTCATATGATTTTTTTTTTACTTAGAAACTCATAAAGAAAATATTATGATGATCAACATTAGACTGTACTTTTAGCACACATTTTGTCAGTGTATCTGTGTCAATATATCTATGTGTAATGTTTAGACTATTTTATGAAAAAAAAAACTTACCTGAAATCTTAAATTGTCCCCCCCCCCAAATTTTTACTGATAGGAAGTTTTTAGATTTTTTTTCTCCTTCTGAAAAGAGTGATTTAACTTGTTGTGAAATATTTATTTTCTTTGAAAAGTTCCTGTTTTAGTGCAAATATCATGTGATTTGTTTTATTGCTTCATTTTTAATTGCAAAATAAATGTAGTTTTTTAATAAAAATATGTTGTTAGAATGCAATATTTATATCAAATTGTTGTTATTGTTTCAAATTGAAAATATGTAGTCATAAAATAAATTGTTAATATATCATTAACTGAAATACAATTTTTTTAATGAATGGCAGGTAAGGAAGTTAGCTTTAATGTAAATTGTTATAATTTTTTACTCATTATTTATTAGTGAAACCTATATTAATCATCGATTAACATTATTATAAAGTATAAAATATTTTATATTTGAATAGAATTGATAGATTATTTATTAATATTGAGGTTATTTATATGTTTATAGTCTTTTTTTATAACTGAGTACTTAATATGAATTTTGTTTACTTTTGGAAAAGTAAATATAGAAATTTAAATGTAGAAAAAGTAAATTAGTGTACATTTTGTCTGGTGCAATTACTTTAAGAAATTGTTGGAATAGTATTGCATAGATTCTTATTTTACATTGATGTTAAGGATTTTGTTCCTTTATGAAAAATGTAGCTTTTACAATTCTTAATGTATTACTGTGGGTGTTGTAAAATATTTTAAAGTGATACATAAACTATTTATTTCTATTTATTTACAAAAATATTTTGTGTTATTTTTACTTATTCAAAATAAGACATTGCAGAGCCATTACAAAATATTAAATTACTTATTGAAAGAAAAACTTTTAAGCTTCTTTTGCTATTTTCCCCTCAAAACCTTTCTTTTATCCCCCTATTAACCTTTCTTTTTTCCCCCTATTATTTAAATTCTGTAATTTTTTAAAGTTTCAGATTTTAATTCCATTTTTTTCTTATGATTAATAATGTTGTGTAAACATTTGAAACTATTCTTTTAATTATTATATTGAAGCTCCATTTAAAGGATTTGTAATAGTTTTAAGGTGAATAAAACTTTATTTTTTCATTCATTTTTAGTGCGATACAATATTTTTTTTTACATGATGGCAATTTTTGTAGCATCTTTTAAAATAACTGACATAAGAGCATTTCTACATTTTATTGATATATATATATATCAACTGTATCCCTAATAATTTGATGGAAACTATTTATCTTTTTTGTCTGTATCTAACAAAACTTTTATTGATGTTTATGCAGATATTTTAGTTTTGTTCTATGTTTGCAATGGCATCATTTAGGCAGGAATAAAATTTCATTTACTAAAATATGTATAGTATGAGTGTAAGTTATGACCATTCATATAAAGAGATTCAATAAAAATTACATTTATTTATTTGTCAAATTTTGCAATACACATAAATTGTATTTCCAAACACTCTTTTGCTGTTCTTGATATATTTATATTTCTGAGATTGTCGCAGACCTTCTTTAAATTGAAATTGTAATGCATTGCCATATGAATTAATATATAAGAAATGTTTATAATTATTAATATTTTTATAGAACTTAATAAATTGATGATTAAGAGAAAAATAAAATTATTTCTAAATGTGTTTATATACACAATTTAAATAAAGGACAAAAAGTTATATTCAAATTTATGCTAATACCATATTTATACTACACATAACTACCCTTATTTAACTCCATATTGTATTAAGAAATTAATTTTTTTTCTCCTGCTAATTTTGCATTGATAGCCACAAATTAAACTGGTGTTGTATATTTAATATATGCCATGCAAGTAAATTTTGAATTCATTCATTTACATTTTTTATAGCATAATATTTCCTTTCTAATGATGCCATTGTTTATATGTGCTTTATTTAAAGTAAATATAATTTTTTTAAAAAAAAAATATCTATTATATGATAATTTTTATTTGTCAATAAAAAATTAAAGATGTTTGTATACAGCCTGCTATGCTGATAAGCTTGTCAGGCATGTTTTAAATGAATTCAGTTTTATTGTTGCTATACTGTTATATGTTCGATGTGATTTTTTACTTAAACATGGTAAATTACTTAGTTATATTGAGGGAAATAATGCTGTGTCGTTCCTATTCGCTGAGCAAATTAGTCTTCCAACTTTGTTTCTTGTCAGAATAAAGTTGCCTTCTAAGTGTCTTTACAGTTTTCATAAGTGATGGAAAGCGAACTGAAAACTCGTATTTTAATATAAAATATAACCACAATTTAATACTTGCTTTATTTTTATGTTTACATATTAAACTGTTTTTTGCTGGCCTACTGTAATTATAATTATTATTTTGAATGTAAGATTTTAAATGAATTTAATTGCATAGAATTACCCATTGTTTAGTACTGAAGTTAAAATATTGATAGTTCTATAGAATTGAATGGTTAGAGCAATTAAAATCATATCAATCTTATTTAATAAGGAGTGGTGAAAAGTTAGAGCTTGATAATATTCTTTTCAGAATATAGAAAAAGATATCCAGAAAAAAAGATTTTAAAAATAAACAATAGGCTGAAGATAAACTTAAATATAATTAAAAAATGGGTATAGATATATATATACAACTCTTCATAGCTGTATAATAATTCTATCATAAATTTTATTGGTATCAACTATGAATGATAAGGGCAGTTTTGGACAGTACTTGTAGATACCTTTTCAGTTGTGTTTCCAAATCAATATTTCATAAAATTAATAATAAATTGAATAGACAAAATCCACCTAAGCTGTTGCAGGATTTGTTTTTATGATTTTTGAAGGTAGTTGAAAGGCGTTTATATAGCTGTGCATGAATATTAAAACATTATTGGACTTGGCAGTAGTACACTACTAATGGTCTTGGAATGTATGTATAAAAATTGCTGCTTTCCTCCTGTATTTTTCTTTTTTCCAATTTTTCATTTTAAAAACCTGCCTATGAGGATTGCACTTTCTTATAACTAATTTTTTAAAAAGTGCCATGCAACGAAATATTTCATCCTAGCATTCATCCTGAATTTTTTTTTCTTCCTCGAAATACTTATTATTATTTTTTATATTGGTCCTCTTTATTCATTGGTTTAAGAATGCAAGATTATAATTAATCAAGTTAATCAGTAGACGTTGAGAAAATGGCTCTTATTCCTCCAGAATATTTTGTTGATTCTCAAAACAAAAACAAAAAAATTCTTAAAGATTGTCGAAAATAGTTCTTCGTGTCTTAAAACATAAATTAATCACAGACTTACAAAGCCATTAGATGGAACTGTTTGTCGAGTGGATAATTTCAATTGTATTCATATGTGCAACTATATAGTTGATATTTCAGCTTTTTGATTTGAAAATTACTTGGGTTCAGGTAATGGATACTTTCTATTTTCTCAGTTTCTGTTTGAAACAGAGAATAAACTGCTGACTACTGTTTGATTTTTGAAACGCCACCCAAATCATCATTAAAAACTATTGAATTTCCGATTTTAATAACTTAAACCGTGAGAAAATTCTCGAAAACTTCGTTTTGGGACAAAAGAAATTAAAAATGTGGTGACAATATAGAAAGCCTTCTCTAATCGATGAAGTTGAGAGAAACGTATTCGTTAGAAATGCATGAACTTTGAAAGAAAGACAGTTAAATTACTGTAAATTCAATATATTGCACCGTGAAAAGTGCTATAGTGTAAACACTTCTTCTTGCTCCATATTTCTTATAATAATTTTTATTTTTGCATCAGAACATTTTTTTGCCTTGCATTTGTGTGATTATATTTCAGAAATGTAGTTATATTTTTCTTCTTGATTAACGAATTGGATTTTTTATTTACGTTATTGATTGCTTTCTGAAATGTTTATGGCTGATTAAAAGCTAATGAAATTCGAATGTCATAGTCATATGACAAACGTAGCTACACTTGTCGTCTAATAAAGCAGTACGGTGTGATGTTTTGCTATTTGTTAGAACCACATATCGATATGTATTACATGACTTTAAAATGACTTTATTGATTCCGAAGAGTTTTTTTAAAAAATCAATAGAATAAAGGAGTTAACATTTTACATAAAGAAAGCCTTGTTTGACTTAGATATTCATCTGTCTTAATCTTAACCTCTTCATCGTCTGTAGCGCTTTCGAGTGAAATTTATGCTGGGTGGCCGTAACACGCTTCAAGCGTTCTACCTTTTAAAACTTTTGTAGGTTTAAAACGCTTTGCAAATATTTACTCGTCTATGTTTTAATTTTGTTTGTTCTTATGCGACGAAAAAAAAAAAAAATTCTGGGACAGGACAGGACGATGAAAGGGTTAATGTAGATTTCTGAGAATTTAGCTTCAATACATTTTCAAAGTGCCCACTGAAGCCGCTTACAATAAAGTTTTTAATTGAACTAGAAAAGGTTTTTATTAATTTTGCGATTACAAAGAGAGTTTTTTTGATAGAATGGTGTTTTGAGACTAAATAAATTCATTCAACTCGGATTATCAAAAATTAGAATGGTTACAGAGGGATAGATTAAGTGGCAGTAGTAATTGAGAAAAACAGAACATATACGATTGTCGTATTATATGAAAAACATAAACTTATTTGTTAAATTTTTAAGCAAGCCTTTTTTTATATATACAAATATAAATGGCTGCTTATTGGGAAAATTTATTATCGTTTTAAACCATTATCTTTGTTAACGTAGCCGAATAGCGTTATCACCGAATTATCATTTAAACGCTAAGCAACAAAATCTGTTGCTATAATGAGTACAAAATTTTATTCAGGTTCGCTTCTTCCATCACTGTGGACTATGGTTTTGCGTGAAATTCAAGACAATAACACGTTTGTTGTAAAACACGAGTATTTGTAGACGTAGACACGGAAGTATCTCTTATCTGTACATTAGACGTAGGTAACAAATGATGTAATAGACTTTGTTAGACAGATTAAACCATTGGCGTAAGTGTATTGTGATACAAGAACGAAGAGCACCCAAATGAAACTCAGCACAGATAAATCAATGTGAATTTGTGTGCGCGTTAGAAATGCGCATTTAATCTATTCCAGTTGTTGTTTCTACTGTCGTCTCTTTCATTAATTTTATTCAAAACAGTATAAATGAATAAAAGTGTTTCTTTATGTACATCGTGGATTCATCATTTGTCAATGCGTTTACTTTGACATTGAGTAATGACAGCAATATCGAATTTTTTTACCTTTTACATTTGTCTCTGTTTTTAAAAGATAATTTTATATTTATTAATAATTTTTTTAAGGTTTTATAAATATTTCCAAATCAAAATAAGAGCTCCGGTGCCCTAGTGGTAAGATTTTGGCAACGGAACTGCAGGGGCTGAGGTTCGAAACCCGATTCCATCAAAAAACCGTCGTGTAAGCAGGTCTGGTTCGCGTTGAATCCGTCGGGGCTAAATGCCTTTCTCTGGTGTGGTGTGGAAATTTGGAGTGGAGGGTTTCAAGTCAATTGCCATCCTCCTCATCTCACCGTAGTTCAAAATTTAGAGGTCCGTCCCAAATTAGCTGGTAGTTGTTCTCGTGTTCCGCTTTATAACGGAAGGAGGGGGTGCAGTAGCTTCTGAGGGTAAGTCTTAGACAGACTTTCCGACCCACCACGAAGGCACACGGATTAGTCATAAAACTGGATTACCAAACCGCCGCAACAGTAACACTGGCGGGAACTGTGGTTAAGCTCTGACGGCCATCACCAGCCACGGTACAACCCTCCCCGAAGGAAGTACGTCCCGTCATCGATGGGTGGAGTCCAACCCTGCCTATTAGTGTACTCACGAAGGGTGCCGTGATCCAACCATCATACCGGAAGCATCTCATCCTCAATTACGAGAGGCTCTCCTAGGGAACTTCTGATGTTATTAACCCCTAAGCACCCGAGGGCAGAAGTCTTACTTCTAGCTCACACACGTCACAAACCCTTTTTACGGGGCGGACTTCATTCATGGATTTCATTCATTCATCCACAGATCGTAATTTAGATCTGGAACAGAGGAAGATAACCTCTGACCCAGTATCCCCAGTGGTATTACTCTCGACATGAAGGACTTTGTGACCATGACAGATTTAACGTGCGCAAGTGACCACACACATGGAGAATCTTCGGCTGGTAGGTTCGAACTCGCAGCCAAAGGCATGCGCAGCCAACGCCCTATCAACCAAGCTATCCCGGCCCAAACACCGAGCCTATAGACAGTAAAATGATGATGATCACTTGTCCACTTTACAACGAAAGGAGGGGTCCAGTAGTTCCCGAAGGTAAAATAGCCTACTATTGCTTTAAAACGAGACGTTAATATAACTGAACTGAAACAAAGCAAATTAATTTTAATTTTAACTGCGGGTTTCAATTTGCATAACATTTTTAAAGAATAAATATTACAAATCGTGAGTTGGTTGAATATTATGAGAAATCTGGGCTTCTTTTTTAATAATTATTAAATATCTACTATAAAAAATTAATTAATTGAAAGAATTCATAGCTTATGTCTCTACTATCATTTTTCAAAAAGCTAACATTTATTTATTCTATGTCATATAAATAATTTATAGGTGACATGCTAGCGTTTTTAGATATTATAGACCTCATTTTTTTCCCATTCAGGATATTAGGGAAAAAATTGAGCGTCTTCCATTGCAAAACTTACTGTCAGCCTCCCCGATAAAAGGGTAGAAAAATATCATTTTATGCACATTTATCTGGATATTAGAGAATAAGTGCCTCTTCTAAAGATACTCGAAGGGTAGTTTATTGAAAAAAAGGAGGTTAAAGATGTTTGTAACTCCTTAGAAGGATTTACTATGCAATTTTAGTGAAAGTCCTCGGAAGAGTTTTATAAAGAAGATATTCAGTATAGGTTCGTGACATTTATCCGCCATTTTCCATATAGCCGACACTTCCAATTGGATATTACTATCAGCCTTGTCAGCTGACAGTAATATTGTCAACAATTGGAATTCCAATTGCTGGCAATGCTCAGGTTTTTTCAATTTTTTAAAATTATTAATTTGGTCTTCAAATAAGCTGGTAACTTTTGTAGATAAGCCCTAACAACAGCAGTAATTTATTTAGTAATTATTACTGTTTGATTAATAAATATAAAGTTTTTAATTTTAATATAACATTCACATTTATCAAAGTCATAAAACAAGCAGTATTACCAGGTGAGAACATGATGTTTTAGTTAGGAGGTTTTGATATCTCCGAAATTTAAGTTGCAAAAAAATATTTTTACCTGCTTTTACCATTAATGCATCGTTGTTATGTATGCTTCTTTGAAAGCAAATGCGTATCGAAATGGTTGGCCGTCTTTTACCAGTATTGCATTATTATTACGTATGCTTCTTTGACAGCAGGTGCGTTTTTAAAAGGCTGACGAAGAACTATGTTATCACAGCTGTTATTTCATCTCAAAATCGGTCGAACTCCAAAACTTTGTCAGCTAGAGAAATTGAAAATGAAAGTTAAAAATTTGTGTGTGTGTGTGTGTCGTGATTGTTTCACACCGGTTTAAATCAGTTAATGACTTATATTAATTAAGATAAATAATGACTTAACATAATTATGTTCTTACATAACTTGATATTTACGATTGAAGATTTCATTTTCTTTTCCTTATTTTTTATATTTTTCAATATATATATATATATATATATATATATATATATATATATATATTCAAAACAACTTACTTTAATTTTTTACTTGAAGCGTCCGCTTCACAGTTTATATTTCAATTTATTGTAATAAAAATTAATATTATAAACATTAGTTAAATTACAAGTACATATTAATCACGATATTATTAATTATTAATTTAAAATTTTAAATTTTCCTTCCAAAAAAATATTAAAAAGATGATTAAGTGTTAGCGAGTCAAAAGCTAAACTCGGCTGAACATCTTTTTGATCAAATGGAAATATTTGAGTAAGTATTTTTCAACAAAGTGTCAACAATTGTTTCTGGTTTAAACATTTCATACGAGAACTTTTGTTTGAACTTTTCATATTAGCCAGCTTATCCGGGAATATATGCTGCTTAGGATAAAAATTTCATATATGAATTGATATTTTCAATAAAATTTATCAAACTATAATAACAAAATATTATTAAATTTCAAACTGTGATCGTCATTTTAGTCATATTATTTTGGAAACCTATTTTTCTATGTATATAGACTATCTGGCCAAAAATATCCGAACACCCAGTGGTATAGATTTAGAGCGTACTGAGGCACATGTTAATATGATGTTGGTCCTCTTTTTGCATCGATGACAGCCTGCACACGTCTGGGAAGACTTTCCACCAGTTTTTCATTGGTGGCTTATAGGAATTCACTTCCAGGCGTCATCAGAGCTCAAGTGAGTGCTTGCAGTGATTATGGTCGATTAATCTGGCTACGTAATCTGCTCTCTAATTCATCCCTAAGGTGTTCTATAAGGTTTGGATCGGTGATCTGAGAAGGCCAATCTAGTTGCTGGATACCCATTTCGTTAAAGTTCGATGTGTGAATGGAACAGTTATTCTCCTGGAAGAGGAATGGGCCTTCCCCAAAATATTCCTATGGAGTTGCGAAGGCAGCATTGTCCTGAATGCCGACATACATCTCTGGGTTCATGTTTCCTACCACAAAAACTAATGAATCCAGGAAGAACCGCGTTAAACACAACCTTACTGTTAGGCTTCCATCACCAAACTTAATAGTTGGCATAATGCAGTAACTAAAGAAATGTTCGCCGGACACCCGCCGTCTTTTGGAAGAATGCAGGAAAATAAATGCATTTGTGGAGGAATCGGTACTGTTTACCGCTGTTTAAAGGAATGCACAGAAATCTTCGAATCTAGAAAACATCTGCAAGTTAAAAATAATGACTTGAGCTCATAATGGACGGTACCAAGTAATCTTAGGACTCTGAAGGACATGATGTCTAAAATTGCCAGTTTTTTCCCCTGCTGTTTGAAAGTTTGTAGAGGAGAAAGGGGTCTGTTTTTGATCCCTTTGGGACCAATTATCTCGAAGAGAATATCAGTTTGACAGATTCGGTCAGTGTAAGGATGGACATTGCTACAGTCCACAGTCGGCCACAACAAATCTTGTTGATACTGCTACGTTCAGTGGTGTCGGGGTGGTCGGCTGTACACAAGAAGAAGTTTTAGATACGTTCCTCCGGCTTCCAGACTTTAAAGCGAAATTCATCACTCCAAAGAGCAGTTTACCACATGCCCACAGTCCAGTGACGGTGAGCTCTGCACTATTGCAATCGATGCTTCGCCTTCTGTGGAGTTATGTCTGCTTCCGCGTGGCTGTACGATCATGGAATCCCAAGTTTTTTAACCCTAGACGAACAGTCCTTCTGAAAACCCGAACGCCTGATGAGCTTTGGAACTCCTGAGGAGGACTTGCGATTTTGTTTCATTGTCCTCTTCAGAATTCTGCGGCTGTGTTCAACAAGTTTTTTCGGCCTTCTGCGGCTGTGTTCAACAAGTTCAACAGTTCGTTTTTCTGCAGTTTCTTTACCATTTCACAATTACATCATTCACAGTGACTTTAGAATTCTGTACAATTTCCTCAATCCCACGAACTGGTTTCCCTCAAAAGCGGCATCCCCTTATACTGCCACGATCAAACTCATTAAATTCCTTTGACTTACTCATTGCCTCACAAACGTATAAATATAAACAGACGAATCACTACTAACGCTTTTATCGCTTTCAATTACGCATCAAATTCCATCACCGCCAGAATCAGTTTTTAAGGGGTTGTCGGATACTTTTGGCCAGATAGTGTATGAGTCTACTGAATGGAGTCGAGCCATATGACATAACAAACGCATGTGAAGCCATCCGCATCCAATTGCACGTGATGGATCATCTAAATCTAGCAAATTGTTTTTCTCCGTGACGTAACTTTAATTTTTATTCCTGATGTAGTGATTAATTTCAGCATTAAAATGGGGCAGTATATTTTAGATGCATTATATGTATAAGTCCGATATATAGATAAAACATATAGATAAAAAAATGGAAAATATCAATATTTTGACTTATCGAGAATAATTGCAAATATACAAAAGAAATATAAATGCTATTGCTTATATGACGATTTTTTTATAGTTATGGATAAAATATAAGAATATGCATTCAGTTTATTGCATTGCTGTACAATATAAATAAATAACCAGATTCTTTTTTTCGTAACTTTTATCTGGCTAATTAATTAAGCCAAACGATTAAATATTTATAGAGATAGTGAGAACGATTTCATTGCAATAAGAATTTCAATTTGATTGCGTCTGGAAAAAATATTGAATAAAATTATTTTTAACGGAATTGATACATTAAGGGAAAAGGGGAGGGAATACACTGCTTTGAAATTGCTATTGTTGAAAATATATATATTTATTTAATTTTAAGATGAGTGTAAGAATAAATTTTTTTAATTAATTTTCTTGAATTCATACAAATACAATAACTGAATTTATTATATTTTCATTGAATTCATATATATTTTCTTGAATTCATTAAAATTTAAAATGTGCTCTGATCTGTGAAGCTTTTGTGAGAAAGATCGAAAATGAAATTATATCAAGAAATTCTTTCACCATATATAAAAACCTTAGACCTTTAACTAATACATGTATGACTTTCGAGAGTTTGTATTCAATTGTATTTATTTTTCACGGCTGTTATTATTCCAGCCTCTCGTATTTACTTCTCTTTGAATGCATAGAGTGATTTTTTTTCACCAACCGCATTTAAAAGAGAAATGAAGACAATTTTTCTATTAATTAATATTGAAGTACTTGTATATTGTTTCGAATTTGTAATACTTTCAACCTAATTAATTATGGTAACTAATTAATTTTGTTGTAAATTGATTTACAGATACCACTAATGGATGCTGAATGAGTATCTATTAATGGCACCCGGCCTTGGTGACGGATTTGGAGACAAAATTAAAATTCTTGAAAATGTTAGAATTTTGTCATTATTTTAGTTAGGAACGAAGATACGATATCCTTCTAGAACCATCCCCGATCACAGAAACTATAAAACGCTGAGTTGAACTCAAGTGATTAATTGTAAGAGCTCTCTGAGTACGTTTATGCTGTTACGGTTGCTTAACAGCGATTTGTTGTCAATGTGTTGCTGATTTCTACAATTTTTCCAATTAGACTTTTCACCTATTCTCACAGGAGGAATTATTTTCGTGGTAATGTTTATATGTGAATCTGTTGATTATAAATTCCATTAAAATTACGAAAAAAGTGGATTTTCATATTTAATGATTTTTTTCATTTTAATAATTGTATCAACTATTCCATCAATAACCATTTCATTAAATAGACCATGGATTATTTAAATATCATATTATCATATTTCTCAGATTATGAATGAAAAATTTAATGACTCATAAACAATGCAATTCTGATATAAAATTTGCTCATAGTCGATAAACATTTTATGTGATGGATTTCCCATTTGGTAGATTAACTCAGAGATGTTATACTAAGTTGAAACAAATAAGTCGACTAAAAGGATGTTGTTTGTTTAGTTGACAAATAAATTCCTTAAAAGTACAAAGTCTGGGAATTACAAAATATTAGGAACATATAAACATTTTATCATTTATAAATGATCAAATTCTTGCCAATTTAATTTCATCCACTTAATAATTATATTTATATATCTGCTGAAATAACAGTGGCTGGTCTACTGCCAGGAGTCGTTATAATTAAATAAAATTATGCGAGTTTCCACAAAATATTTGGATAGTAAAAAGTAAAAATAATTTCTAAAATAAAATAAATCCTTAGTATGGTGTTAAGTATGGAGTATGGAGTTAAAAATATATTGAATATTGAAACGTATTTGACCAGTTTATTGAAAGAAGTGTGGAAGAGAAGAAAACAGAAGGTGTTGCTTTATCGTAAAGATAAAACTTAAAGACAGATTGTAAAGGGTTAAAAATATTTTTTTAAAACTAGTAGAGGAAATTAAGATATAGATATTCAGTAAATAAGAGTACTAAAAATGGAATCAGAACTCGGATAAGAAATAAATATATAAAAATGCTTAAATAATATTTTTTTAAAAAAAAATTAGCATATAAAGAATGAGAAAGTTAAGAGTACTGAAGAATAATTTACATTTATTGACTTACATGTAGTAAATTATTAAAGGTATAAAAGAATAATTTACATACATTTGTCCATAAACAGGTGTTAAAAAACCTGAATAATAATTTGCATACTTTGGATCATAGACAAATAAAGTTTCCATATTAACGAATAATTTTTAGAAATGTTGGCATAAACAGTAGGGGTATTATTTAATGGTTCATTTGCAGTAAAGGATTAAAGGTATGATAGAGTAATTCATTTACAATGGCCCATAGACAATAAGGTATTTAAGACTATCATGTAGAAATTTCAATATATGCTAAATTAAATTGTTAAAAACTTCTGAATGTTATTTTTATCAAATCTTCACTTAATTCTTATAACCTAACCTAAGATTGTCAGGGACCTAAGGTTATAACCTAAAATTGTCAAGAATGCTTACAAGTTTGGTGATATGGATTTCTTACAAATACACATGCAAATAATACAGCAGCGTATTGGGACACTATAGATTTATACAGATCTGTACATCAAATATCCAACACAAGTACTTATATTTGTCCATACTATTTACAAAGATCCTATTTCAAGTAGAAGATCTCGTTCCAAGACGCGGGATCGCAGAGAGGGTCCTGCGTCTGAGTCGGGAGACGGTCGGGTTCTTAGAACATGCCAGAGTGGTCACACACATGAGTATCATCACAAGAACTATCAGAGCCCCCAGGATAATGAATACCATGGAGCCTCGTTTACCGATGCCTGCAAAATACAAGACATTTCCAGCAACCAATTGTAAATATTTTTATGGGGAAAAAAAAGAAGTGCTGTTTCTTTATCATATTTGAATATTATTTTTGTATATAGAAATTTATTTCTGATCTATTTATTTATGTACATTATATATTATTAAGTGATATATTGTATTATATATGTGTATATATTTATTTATGTATTATTTTGTTATATTATTATATTTATTATGTTTTTTGATATATTCATTAATAAAATTAATTTAGAAATATATTTATTTACTATTGTTAGATTTTCTGGCACAGAGGTAGGATGTCTTCTTCGTTTTCTAAGAGGTTCGAGTCCCGGTTTGGGCACGGTTGTTCTTCTGTGTACTATCTGTGGAATGTGTGACTGTGCCCCTATAAAAAGAGGCTGTGTAAGCAAATGTGGCGAGTGTGTAGCTACATCTTACTCTTGGCCCTAATTGGGGCTACTTCAAAAAACAAGAGGCGCTCCTTTCGGCTTAAATCTGCTGCTGTATCAGCGGGGGAATGTTTATGGTAAGTGCCATAAGTAACAACAACAACTACTGTTAGATAAGACTGGCATTTAATGATGCAACAGATGATCTGTTATAGTTATAAAAAATAGAAATGGAAATTATTTCTCATATCTCTCCAAATAGCACTTTTCCAGTATTCTATCAAAATAATAGCTTCGCATCGAAATGTAAACCAACGGGAAGAATCAATGATGATAAATGGCTAACGAATTTTTTCCATTTTGTTTATTAAATAACAGAGCCGGCCTTCTTTATAAAGGGGCCTGGGTGCAAGAAACCATTTGGGTCGGTAAATTTTTTTGTACAGTAAAAAAATGTTACCAACATGAGCTATTGCATGTCTATTTAATACGTAATTTGTTTTATTATTTATTACTTCAAAAACATTACGTTTCTTTGTAGTTTCTTTTTCGGCGCTTAGTATAAGAAGTGCATTTAAGAGTTCTGCACATATACTTGACCAAATACAATTCTTTAATTATTTTAAATTAGGTGAAAGAGAACTCAGAAAGTCAATTTTGTCTTTTCTAACATCTTACAAATGCTAAGAAACAATTAGACCATTTTTATCAAATCCATTAAATATTTACAATACATGAATAATTTATATTCATTTTTGCCTTTCTAATATCTTGCAAATAAGAAGAAATAATCGATAATGTTAATGAAAACTTAAGTAAAATATTAACATTGGTGCTTTAAAAAGACTTAGTGCTTTATCACTAAGTGATTTAAAAAATGCAGCAGTCGACAATGCATATTAGATTTGTTTGAAGAAAAAAAAAGTTAGATGGATGAAAATTGTAACGTGAAGTGTTTCATTCCCGAACATAAATAATACTTTAAAAAATATTCGGCCTAGAAACTGAATATTTTGATGTTATTAAAAACTATGTGCTCCAAAACATCTTTATTTCTTTTTTTAATAGTTATTGCTAAACTTAATAGTTAGATTTCTCAAAAGTAATTAGATTGATTTAGATTTCTCTAAAATTCCATATTAAGGATTAAAGATAGCTAAGAAACAAATTTTATTTCTTGTATCAAAGACGAATGCTGTGATAAATTTCTAATAAAAGCTAAACTTTTCCTTTGATATTTTAATCCTCTCATATATTTTATACTAATAGTTTCAACGTCTACCTTAAATTTTTTTCTTTCAAGAAGCTCCCTAACGCATTCTCGATGTCTTTAATTATCGACTATATTATTCTATACCAGCCGCTGTTCATTAAATTTCGAAGGACGTCGTTGGCACGATATGCTTGATATTATATAGAGACCCAAAGGCATCTAAGATAATACTGCTCAGACATTATTAAGTGGTGCTTAAAGGCATTCTCATTATTCTAAGGTTGTCATTTGAGTAAATTCAAACATTTACTTTAGTGAAAAGGATTAAAGTAAGCGACAAAAAGCTTGGCCATTGTTATTTTTCGATTTAATTTTTTTATCTGTCCGCTTGAAAATTTGCGCCGCCTATCAATAAAATGACATGGATTAAGCCAATCATAATTTATTCGTCGATTTCGATTTAATCTAAAAAAATTCGTATCTGATGATTCTCTCCTCAGACCTATTAGAATAAAATCAACCTCATTTGAGCATCGTGACTGATTATGTCTGATGTAAACAATTGATCCTATCTGTATTTCTTCATTTTTTAAAATAAATTTTTGCAATTTATTCAGTCATTTTTTCCCTTTTTTCCAATTTTTCCCTCATCCTTAAATTATATTCCCTATTTCCTCCTATTAAAATTCCCTTACTTCTTCCTATTTGACATCACAATTTGAAGTAGGTTTTGAAGTTTAGGGAATTAATTAAACGATGAAAAAGTTTGGAAGCTTAGACATTTAGACAGTTAATTAAAATATAAAACAGCGTTTATTGTGCTAAGCGAAAATATACAGCATGATTAGGTTTTTTTTAAAGATTTCACTTATAAAAATATTGTTGAGTATTATGCAAATCTATAAAGGCTCCCTTCCAATTAAAATTGATCCATCTAGTTTCATATATGTTGCTAGCTAGTACCCGGCGGGTTGCTTTAGCAGAAGAAATAATTTTGGAAATAACGTTTGAAATTTGAAACAGCTATCGCATTTAATTAGGAATTATATAAGGAATGATGGATATTTTCTTATCCATAATTAATGCATGAATTGAAATTGAATGATATATAAAGCAGAAGTATAAAAAATTCTTATTCTGCTTTTGTCACTTCAATTTCCAAAGTGCTTTAGGATAAATACTTTGTTTTTCCATTCGCAGCAAAAACAAATAAATTCATTGTTTGTTCGACTCGTGAGTATTCAGCATACTATTAGCGAAGTGAAACATGAATTTTCAAGGTTCAATCCGCACACTTGAAGTGACTGACCTTGCGCCGTGTTGATGGTCATAGAGAATGCAAGTTGAATAGTGAAATTATTATGCCCAATTTAAAGGTTATAAGCTAATAATAAGCAACATTTCAGAGTGCGCTCATCACTATAGAACAGAACACCGTCTCATACGTCTGTATGAGATACATTCTGGTCACTTAACGGTTTGATGGGAATGCTATGGGAATTTTATTTAAGTGTCAATATATTTACAGTAAAAAAAGTATTTACAGAATTCACAAGCATATAAGAAATGATATTCAGATGAGTCATTTACAAAGATTTTCATCTTTGGAAAATAATTTGAAATAATAATATGCGGAAAGATAAAACGTATAAAACTTTGCATAGATTCTGTGCTCACTTATTTTTATGGCACAGTATATGAGGATGCAGTTACAAAATTCAGATGGAAAATAATTTGGCTAATTGGAACGAAGAGAAATTCTGTTTGAATGTAGTGTATAATAGGAAATTGCTTGTTTTCACCCTCAGTCTTTGTGAATTTGAGACTTGATGTTGAAAACTAGGAATATGAAAATATATATCTATTTTCACTTATAGATTTAATTATCCATTTGAATTTATGCCTAGAAAGGAGGTTGTTGGCAACTCTTTTCATCCATTCTTGTTCATGGACTGGCAATGTTTTTTCATATGCCAAGAGATTGTGAGGATACACTCCGTGGCATAAAGAAGTGCCGTTCCACTCCCACCACAACTGCACTGGTCACTCTCAGAAAGGTTGAACCTTTTCAGGTAGGCATGAAAAGGGCAGTGTTCTGAGAAGAAAATAATATCCTCTCTGATCCAGTTAATGGAATGAAGGTTGATCGAAGGCAGAATATTAACAACTTTTCTACTTCTATCATCAATGCTCCAATACCCTTGCCCTTCCTCTAGAATGTCTTTCCGGATGAGAGCTTTTATATGTGGTTTGCTGGCTTTCTGGCACAAAGGTAGCATATCTTCCTTGGGTTCTGGGAGTCCCGATTAGGGCTTGGTTGTTCCTCTGTGTTTGCTATCTGTGAGGTGTGTGAATGTACCCCCCTCCCTGTAAAAAAAGGCTGTGCAAGCGAATGAGTGTGATAGAGCTAAGACGGTCCTCTACCTATTTCTAGGTGCTCTGGTCCTTGTGACTGACAGAGGCTGCAATATTTCCCTATCCAGTCATGAACCTGGTCTAGCACCGCTGGCCAATAGGGGCATGCAACAACAACAACAGATGTGGTTTATGAAGCTTTGTTTCCATATAGGATTACTTCCCTACTTGTTCAAAGAAATTATGTTTGATAGGTAAAAATTTATATCCAGCACCATAGGCGTTACAAATGCTATAATGCATATTGTTTCCCCGCCGAAATGCAGATATTAGATTTATAGCACCAAAATAAAATTCCAATTTTCGAACCAATCTAGTCTTTCTTCTTTCATTCTATAGATAGTTTTTCAAGCCTATTATATCATTTCAGGCATATTTCGTTAAGTTAGTTTATATTTACATCATAATATATTTTGAAACCGTTTTACATACACATAAGGATATTAAGAGAACAGTTTTTTTTAACTATAGTCGTATTATGACGGTTATTTCTAAGTAAGCATATGCTCTTCCAATATTTAAACTATACCTGCGAGAGAATGTTTTACTATGAATGTTTTAAATCTAATCAGATTAATACGCACGATATTTATTCTATGGTGTCTGATCTAGAAACTATAATCTATCAATAATATCAAATTAGTTTGTTAAGTAATTTAAGTATGTAAATTACCTAGTAATTTGTAATAGCAAAGTAATTTTTTTATCATGTCAGAACATGATGTTATTTTGGGAATGAGGTTGACAAAAATCCGTAGGCGGGAAAAAAGCGTAGGTGAAAAATAAAAATTTTATTGTCTTCCCGAGCATCTCAAAAAATCAGCTTTTAATAACGCGTTACCCCTGCATTTACAAAAGCTCTGATTAAAAAAAATAAGTTAATGACTACCGCAAAGAAAACCTATAAAAATGTCATTTTTAGCACGTGATTACATGAAATGAAATAAATAGGAAATGGGATATTTTTTTTCAAACAATCAATGCGAGAGAAAGCTTTTTTGATCGTTTGCAATACTAAAGTGTTTCATTCAATGAAACGATTAAAATGAATGAAAATATAATTTAACTCGCACGAGCACGCGGTGCTTGACCGTTCAAGAAACGATGTTCTGACATGATACATTAAAATACGCAAAGCAGATTTCATTTTAATCTTTTTTATTATTTTTTCCTGTACTTTTTTGCTTTCAGTATTACTTTTTTAAATACATAAATATTATTTTTTTTCTGTGCTTTTTTGCACATAGTACCTAATGTCGTTATTTTATTACTATGCCAGGTTTATTTTTTGCCAGCAAAATTCTAATCTCTATTTAAATACTATTGAGCTTTTTACCAATGTAACGCTGTTGTTGGCACACGAAGTTATACCAGTAAAAATCAATATTTATCACTCCTACTCTCTAGTTCTGATTCATCAATCTTACCTTCCAGTACCGATTCATCAATCTTACTCTTCAATACCTTAGATGAAAATCAATACTACCCTGATTAAGTTAATCAAGAAAAATAAGAAGTTACTCACTGGGCCGCAGATAAAGACCACACACTTTACCTTTCATTAATTAATAAAACTGAGGTCATAAATCTCTTTTCTCTATCTTACTTTTTACGGAGAGGTTATTCCCTCTGAAAGTATAATAATTGTGGACCTACAGGAAGGTCGTGATCACCACGAGTATTTATATTTTTATTTAAAAGTCTTTTCATGAGTATTTAGTTTTTCAAAGTGCATTGAAGAAAACTGAATAAATAAAAGTGAATGAAAATACCGTAAATAAAATTTTAGAAAAGCATTATGTACCAAATCTAATTTATTTCAGTAATTGCATTTATGTGTTGTTCATAATCGTACAAATGTACAAACTCATGAAATGTAAAAACTGTGGTGGTTTTGGCACAAAACTTGATGAAGTTCCATATTTCACTTGAAAAACATTATATTACATTTTCAAGTCATCATGTCTGTTTGGAATCAGACAGAAAGACAAATTTCCTTTTAATGGATTCCTTTCAAAATTTTATAGAAATCTACAATTTAGGTACAAAGCCATGTACAGTTGCAGAATTTTCAACTAGACAAAGTAGGACCAACACGCTAAAAGAGATTTCGAAAGGGGTAATTAAATGAATTTCTTCATCCTAGTTTCCAAATATATGTCTGTAAAAATACAAATTCTGTAAATTTTAAAATCTTAGAATTAGGATAATCACTTTATAAAGTGTAACTGTTCAGGTTTTTATGAGCTTCATTATATTCATTTTGTTTGTAAGATATTTATAAACATCGAGTCCCTGTTCCAATAATATTGTGTGTAAACAAGGATGCCGGGCAATCTGGAGAAATAGTAAACAAATAGAAACAATCACATTTTCCCAAATAGAATAAAATTAAAAAATTTTTTTAACACAATTTAAATTGAGATGATAATAGGAAGAAATCCGAAGCTATATTGACCAGTTTATTAAGAGAGTCGCACTATGCATTAATAAAAGTTGTCTTCATTCATTTCTGGGAGTCCCGGGTTCGAGTCCCGGTTTGGGCATGGTTGTTCTTCTGTGTGCTATCTGTGAGATGTGTGAATGTGCCCCCCTGTAAAAAGGGGTTGTGCAAGTGACTGTGGTGAGTGTGTAACTAAGTCGTACTCTTGGCACTAGTTGGCGCTACTTCAAAAACAAGAGACGCTCCTTTCGGCTTAAATCTGCTGCTGTATCAGCGGGGGGCTTGTCCAATATGGCAAGCGCCATAAGTAACAACAACAACATAAAAGTTGTAAAATAATTGAATTCGCCAATAATCACATAGTAAATTTCATCTTAAAACGTTTTTGACGGAGGGAGATACATACATATAATTCCAAAGCATGTTTTTCAAACTCGAGGATGTTTGAAAAGAGGAAATTTTTCAAAATCTCCGTGATTCCTAAACCTAAAAAAAACGTGATTCCTAATTTTTTTAATGAAAAAATCCAACCTTTTTTGGAAGCCTCTTCTATCTGTAATCTTAAGAATCCTGTATACTGAAGGAACAAGTAACACATCTTAAAATTAGACCTCGAAAGTTTGGTTTTTTATTCTTGAAAACCAGAATATGCCGGCAAAATTAAGCGATTCCTTAACCAAAAGACAGAAAAAATTTTTTTTACCGCAGTTGGATCGACCCTTAGGTTCTTCGTCGCTCTGATCTCCACAGTTGTTGTGAGAGTCACAGGTGAGGCCGGGCCAGATCCTGTTTCCGTTATCGCACTCGAAAGAATCGTTGTGCAATCTGGAATCTATAAAATCACATGTTTATTATGATCAATCAATTCATATAAAAGCGGTCATTTTTTGATAACTTTCAATAGCAATGCACATTTCCCTACACATTATTGAAATTAATTATTATATAATATATAATAGTATTACACAATTATATAGTATGTTATCTAATTTATATTATTATATACAGGGTAACCCAGTAATACCAGATAAACTCTGCAAGCCAGATTCGTTGTTTGAAATACATAAAGGAATGCCGAAATAACTGTACTTCTACGATTCATAGTTTTCGAGAAAAACGTGAGAGAAACTGTATTATGTCATATCCAATTTACGAAAATAACTTTTATTCGAAACATGAACATCAGTACTTGCATAATTTTAAATAGGAAGATGTTCGAAATGCCCCCCGCGCATATGAAGGCCTGTATGCGTGAATCGTGCAATGGTCGATTGTACACGTTGTAGTATCTAGTATCCACTAAATTAAAAACACTGTGGAGATGAATGGACTAAATCCATTTCTGAAGTAGATGGGTCTCGATAAATCAATTCCTTTACATGGCCCAAAATGAAGAAACTAAAGGGGTTAGATCTGGAGATAGGGGAGGACACGAAACAGGATCCCGCCGTCTATTCTAGCGTCCAAATAAAAGCGTGTGTGTTTTCGTAATCTAATTATTGGATATAATCCAATAATTAGATAGATGGTTTTGATCTCCTTTCACAGGAATAGATTTTTTTTCTCTGCCACTCGGAACCAAAGTTTTTGAGATACGCTATACATATCCTTAACAAATATTTTGCCAATGTCTACATTTTTCACAAAAATCAGACTGAAATTAAGGGTTGACATTTAAATTTCCCTCAATGATGTGAATGCAATCACCTATTATAATAATATTTTAAAAATATATTCGTTAATTGTAGTTATTTCGCATAAAATAAATTGTTTTGGCACTTCGTTTTTGAAAATCATTTCTATTTCAGTTTGGATATCGTTGAACGTTTTGATATCTCAAAATAACCAATGATTGTTTTAGTATTTTCAACCATTTTTTATTTTCTGGATCGTAGAATATGAAAATAACATACCGGTAAGTCCACGGGAAATTGCAATTTTCGTGAAAATTTGCGGTTAATCCGATACACCACATTTCTTTTATATTCCATTAAAAAGATAGTATCCTCATTATTAATCTTCCAGATAGAAACAGAACGAATGAAATTTCCAGTTAGATAATATCTTCTAGATATAAATATGAATCAAAGGAAAAAAGAAAACATTAAAATAAAAATTAATACACATCAAACCCAAAATCTGTGCTTATTCAATCTTTTGAGAGCTAATTAGCATGTTTATTTTACTATGTTATAGTGCTTAATTGCATTCCAGAATTTCGTTATAATTATTACTAATCACATTCGGCGATTAATCTTTTAACCAGGATTAATGGTTATTAAAACATTAATTAACTATTTTGAATAACCTAATCTTAACGAATTCCCCAGCAATATATTTTGATATTTTAACTTCATTTGACTTTTTAATTTCAAATTTGGATATGCATATAACTTATTCTATTTTAGAAAATTATGCACAGATTTGATTCCATTATATTTTGTCTTCGCCGGCTTGCTGGCACAGGGGTAGCGCGTCTGCCTCGTGTTCAGGAGGTCCCGGGTTCGAGTCCTGGTTCGGGCATGGTTGTTATTCTGTGTACTATCTGTGAGATGTGTGAATGTGCCCCCTGTAAAAGGGGTTGTGCAAGCGAATGAGATGAGTGTGTAGCAAAAGTCGTACTCTTGGCCCTAGTTGGCGCTACTTGAAACAAGAGACGCTTCACTCGGCTTAAATCTGCTGCTGGGTCCAGCAGCGAGCTTGTCCATAGGCAAGTGCCATTAGAAACAACAACAACAACAATATTTTGTCTTCTAATTTTCTAACTCTTTTTATGCTCAATTATACCACAGAAAGGAGTAGCGACATTTGAAACCGAACGGGGTTAAAAGTATTTTATTATTTCTAAATTCTGAAATTAAATTGGCGCAGTATGGCCAAATCTGGCTCTTGCGCCAGTAAACCCCACACAACCAACCAACCATCTGAAATTAAATTTTAATTATAGATGTCAAAGCTTTTGTTAAAACCATATTTGTCGGCTTTCTGGCCCAGAGGAAGCGTGTCTCCTCTTGTTCTGGGAGTCCCAGGTTCGACTCCCGGCTTGGGCTTGATTGTTTTTTTGTGTGTTATCTGGGAGGTGTGTGGCTGCCCTCCCCCTGTAAAAAGGGGCTGTGCAAACTAATGTGGTGAGTATATAGCTAAGTCATACTCTTGGCTCTAGTTGGCGCTACCTCAAAAACAAGAGACACTCTTTTAGGCTTAAATCTGCTGCTGTATCGGGGGGGGGGGGGCTTGTCCACGGTAAGTCTCATAAGTAATAACAACAACAACAACAAATAGTTCCCACATACACGTACATTTATTATTAGTGATGATTAGAGCTAAAAAAATTTATTAAAAGTATTTACGCATTTGGTTGATAGGCTCTCACATGAGAATTGCTTTTGTCACAATACTTTCAATGATACAGGGCACCTAGCTTCAGGGAGATATCAGTGATACAAGAAGGGGTTGAAGGTGCTCTAGGTGCACCTTCCCCCTGAACCTTCCGCCACTTTGATGGTGAAAACATGAAAACTGATGATATTTGAAATTTAAGTCACAAAGTGTCCGAATCTTTTGAAGTGCTGATTTGATGTCTTGTTAATAAGTATTTATCAGAAGTACGAATTTGAAATTTCGAGGTTACATTAAAGAAGCTAAAATCCTTCATATTTTGCATTTATTATTAAATCATTAGCAATTAGTGATGTGGGAAAGGTGGATTATAAATGCCACTGAAGTCAATATTAAAGAAGAGGATTATCTCAAAGCCAAAATATCAATGTATTTACTCTATATGTTGGTACGAATAATATTAATTCTTACACAAGAACGATAAGAGGATGCGATACGACGCCAAGTCAATACATTGGACTTTCACTAAAGGTGACAAAGAGTGACTTTTGAAAACTAAATGTCGGAAACGACTCTCCCCGAAGCTTCAAACTTGCTGGGAAGGACTGTACTCTGTAGTAAAATAGATAAAAGGCGTCGTGGTCAGGATTCAAACAAATCCCACCAAGTAAGCCCAAAGTTTACACTACGACCGTTTGGCGCTTTAATTAAATTCCTCTTCCTGAGGAGCGTACAGCCCGGGACGCGCAGTCCTTAAAGAGGGGACAATGTTAGGAATTTTGTGTAAATTAGATGTAAATATTGTAAATATTTCTGAATTGTTGTGTAAATATTGTGAATAGTTCTATAAAATTAATTGTGATGGAATTGCGCGTCAGCGTGAAAAGGCCGTTCTAAAGGAATTTACAAAGGAAGATCGCAATATCTGACCAATTTGATGGTATAGGTGCGTTAGCGACAAAATGTGGCCGCTAACGGTTTTTAAAACAAGCTAAAATAGGAAGTAGAAGCTAAGAAATAAATATTTGATCTTAAAGAACATTGGAGAAATTTCTGGATTTGCCTGGAGTGAGAGAGCGCTTTCGACGGTTTCTCCGCCCAAATCAATGGCACGCTATTTAAGACTCGCCTTAGAGGCAGGCAGTCAGTAGAGTTCGGAGAAAAGCTATGTGATTAGATGGGTTATAGAGACCGTCTTTTCTCTTGCAACCATGCCAATCTATAGTTTCGCTGTTATTTGAAATTAGCGAATTAAGTAGAGTTAATTCTCTGTACATATTTGTAGCATGAGTTCCGACTATTTAATACGCATAGACAATAGTGTCTGCATCTTTTTATAGCTTTAGGGTGAAAATTAATACTATTATTCGTGACAATATGATAAGGGGACAAAGTGAATATACTCCCGGATTGCTTTTTGTTGTCTTATGCAATGCTTAACTGTTGTCAATTCGTAAATTCAAAATAACTTTTACCTTTCGTAAAAGCTGTATAAGTGATCGTGAATCCAGGATATCCCGAGAGGCTTTTATTGTTAAGTCCATCCTTATCTGTATAGTAAATCAAGTCCATGACGTTCGGTGGCCGGTTAAGTAAAGAGTCATAATGTAGATCCTCCTCCAATCGGAAGGTGTTTTTGCAAAAAGGACGCCTCTGAATCTGAAATATATAAAACATTATTTAAAAATCACTTATTTAGGGGACTTTATTCAAATTTAAAATTTTCATTAATTACATATCATCATTCTATTTAAGTTTCGTTAGTATATTTAAGCTTCAATTGTTCAAATAATATACTGCTTTACGGTTGTGCATAATATATAGTGAACTTGTATTTCTAAACTGTGTTCCATCCAAATATATTATTCCCGAAAGATTGCTTGATCGAGGGATTAGGTTTCATATACAGGCATGAAATAAAATTACAAAATATAGTATGCTAAGTAAACAAAATTTGTCGAAGTGTTTGCATATTTAAAAGATGACATAATTAGCATAAGACGAATAAAAAGTGGCAATAGCGGCGCCACTAGATATAAAAATCGCCCTGGTTTAAATGCGCGATTCGTGAACATTATTTATCTTCTTGGTTGGGTTTTGTGATATTGACGCGTTCAAGAATGCATTTAAGGATACGAAAACTACAATATTAGCAATTTATAGAATTTAAATGATGTCGAGATTTGTATCTGTGAGAGGGTGAATTTTTTTTCTCGGTACTGAAAAAAGATTTTGTTCTGATGTAATCACTGTGCATGATTTTTCACCGCAGTAGTCATGAGAAAGCACCCCCATACAGACTAAACAGGGCAACAAGACATTCATTATTACCGATTCACTTTGTTGCATCGTACTGCGGAAAGTTGAGTTTTTGTTGTCATCAAATAATGTACCTAACGATAATGAATTTATTATTTGGAGGAACCTGTGAAACAGACGTTGTGGTCATACGATTAACTTCATATCTCGGCCATTTACAATTTAATTGATCTCAAGCTACAGTTCATTTGAGGGTAGAGTGGTCTGTTCTCAAAAGAGAGCCTTTCTGGATTGATTCCAGAAATGGTCGTATATTGGTTAGAGGAAAACACATACATAGACAATATCGGAGTTATGGTCTGGTGAACAACTTCTTAGATAACAGAAGCATATGCTACACCCCTTGACAGAAAATTTGTACCTAAGGAAATGATTGAATATCTATCTATCTATCTATCTATCTATCTATCTATCTATCTATCTATCTATCTATCTATCTATCTATCTATCTATCTATCTATCTATCTATCTATCTATCTATATATATATATATATATATATATAT
>JAOUZG010010699.1:3874637-3889163 GCA_026289955.1 Argiope argentata
TATATATATATATATATATATATATATATATATATATATATATATACATTTTAACTTTGCGAATGATTATCAGAAAACAAGAGGAAAATTTTCACCTACGTTTTCGTAACAGTTTATTTCATATTTTATTAGTTATTAATTATAAACTCTGTTTTCATAAATTAAAAAAAAACTATATCTTATCTTTAGGTGCGTCATTACTATAAAAGTCAAAAATTACAGATATTCTAATCAACTTTATAAATTTATCAGAAATTTCTACTTGCAGGGTTTAATTAAATTTTCGAATATTCTTTAAAAATTAAAAATTGCGAATCATTCTTCAATAAAATTAGATAATGGTATGATTTTTCAAAATTCTCTTTACAAACTAATGTTTTTATTTTAATATAAAAACGTTTCAGATTATAAAACATTGTGTATAAATATTTTTTTGTAATTTTTTTTTAAATATATTTTATATAATTTTCACACTGTGAATATTAGGCTTGAAAATATTTTAATTGCGAGCAGATATATCAATTAATATTGTTATGAAATGTTTAAAATTTGATTTTTTATTTTAACAACTTATCTATAAAAAACACTTTAAATCGTTAACATCATTCCAAATAGTATTCGATCGATTTTTATTTTTCTATTACGTAAATGAATAAACACAAATAGAAAGCATATGACTGAATTTTTCAAAGATTCACATTCCTTTCTGCCTAATATTGCCAATTAGCATTATTTATTATACAATCAATATATATAATTGTTCGTGTTGAAGCTTTACAATATTTGTTCGTAAAATTGGGTATATTTTCAATCATTATAATTCTATTAACCATAATTTTTTAAAAAGCAATTTCAATGAATCGCCATAAAAAACATTTAATTTTGAAACGCAACGTTTCCCTTACGCGTCATTTTATGAAAATTGAGATAAATTATTGAAATCATAATAAATGATAAGATGATAATATAAGCTGGATCAGTGACAGATAAAGGTAGAGCAATGAAAATAGATCAAATGACATTAGATTAAATTTGAATGAAACAATTCCTAACAATTTATAAATTTGAATCACGTGAGTGATTCATGTCAAAAAATTTGATGACTTTCAGTATTAGTAATGCGTATAAATAGTTTTTATCTTTATTTATAATAAAGATAAGAATGAATTTGTGTATTGGCGCTCTAAAGGCCAGACTGTTTGACCTAGAACTACCAAATTCACATGTATATAGTTGAAATGTGCACAACCAGGCGATTTTTTTTTTTGCAATTTTAGTGCAAATTTTTATTAAATTAAAACTAAGCAAAAGTTTGGCCTCTTTTCATAATGTTCCAAAAATCCTTTCCATAACATTCCAAATATTTAAATCCAAAGGAATCAGAGAGAAAATTTGAGAAAAATACATAATACAATGAACAGAACGACTTAAGACTTCCATAATAAGTGAGTTATATGATAATAAAAATTTGAAAGAAATATATTTTGCTAAAGATGTTATTAAGAAGCCAAGATACATAAAATATTCAATGGAAAATTTACAAACAGTAGTTTTATTGAACTGACTAATTGGTAAAATCTGTTAGTATACTTCATAAAATTGTGACAAGCAAGACGAAAAATAATTATTTTACAAAGCAGACCGACGAACTTAAAGATACCAAATTTAGTATGCAATAACTTTTTTAGTTGAAGAAGTTCATTGAGAAAGAGTTTTATATATTAGGAGCATTTACTAACGGTGAACTAAGACCAATATACTAAAATCGCTTTTTGTTCGACTTAGGAGAAGCCATTCAAAATTAATTCTTCATTCTAGGGTTCGTTTATTTTGATTTATTACTGATTAATTTAGATGGAATTCCTTGGCAAAAGGAGCTTACACGATTCAACTTTGCTACTGGCCGATAATTAATGTGGTAGTAGATCCTCCCCCCCTCAGATTACGTTGGGTCATAAAGAAAATAAAAAGTAAAGAAAAAATTTAATTAAAATTAAGAGATGTACAAATACCTTTAATTTTCGATATAATCACAGGGAAACTTTGGCATTTAGCATATCGGTGGACAAGGTTTCCAATTGGAAGCATGGAAGCTATTTTATTTTAAGAGGAAAATTAGAGCAGAACTATATGAAAGTTCATCCTTCAAAGTGGCAATTGAAATTTGGTGGTTGGTAAACTCGTTACATGAGGTTTTACCATTTTCTGTCTTAAGAACAGATGTGATAAATGTTTGAATCCTCTAACCGATTAAACATTTTAAAAAATTATGATTGTACATAATTTTTTGTAATAAATTATTCTTATCTTTTTGCATGGTCCATGAAAACTTGAAAAGAAAAATGGCTGTGTTAGTCATTGTATAAACTAATCTGAGCATTTGATTCACATACCGCTTCAAAGGTGTGCATTTTCAATAAAAGATGGCGCTCATAATTTTGGGTGATGTTTACATAAATTTTATAATAAATATTTTTGTACAATTCCTTTTTTTATAAACATTATAGAAACTAAAGTTTTTTTATGACGTCATTTTTCAGCAACATTACCAATCTCATCTGCCAATCAAGAAAAACATTTTCAACATTGCAATTCATAAAACCATGCATTTGATCAACAATGGCTTAAGAGGGAAAACTTACTGAAGCGATTATAATCTATACTACTACCGGGTGTCCAAAAATTTACCGTACTCCAAATTTGAAAAATCATTTTCCATGATTTTTTTTCAAGTATATCTCAAGAAATCTTTGGCCACCTCGATCCCCTGATCTGACCATCCCGGACTTTTTTCTGTGGGGATATTTAAAGGACAAAGTTTATGGAAGTGATCCTCAAACAATACAATGATTTGAAAATCTCAATTATCCAAAGGATACAAGAAATCACTCCTAATATGTTAGCTCGTTTCGAAAAACATGCGCAAACGTGTTCAGCTTTGTCTCTAAGAAAGGGGTGAACTTTATGAACATTTATTATAAATGTAAGTTCAGTATTTTTTCCTTAGTTATGTTAAAAGTGCTTTTTATCATTGGCATAAAAATAATTCTTTTTAAACCTGTTGTTTTTGTGAAATAAATTCACAAATCATCAGTACGGGAACTTTTTGGACACCCTGTATTATAAAAGTGAAGGTATGGATGGGTGGATGGATGATGTCAGCCAATCAAGCCAGATCACATGAACGAAATTGGATGGAATTTAGCGCAGAGATAGATTATAGTCTGGAATAAAGCATAGGCTACTATTTATTCCGGCTAATTGAGTGATTAATTTCTTATTAATTAGAAACTAACTTTATCGCCACAAATCTTCATTTCCCAACCGCCAAATAATTTTGTTTTTTCCCACGCAAGTGAGATTAGGTTTAACAAGTTTTCGATCGATTATTTCAAACGATTCTGTTTATTTTCTTAATGTTTGACGGATTTAAAATTAAACATTGTCTATTAATCGAGTTTTCGGATTCATTTATTCTGCATTAAAATAATACAGAATAAATAAAATTAAAAATTTCTAATCTGTATTGCGTTATCCCAACTGGTGTAGAAAGTTCACGCATTTGCGTTGCCCCGATTGGCATTCAAAATTCAAGCATGTGCAGTGTGTTCTTAACTTTGTTTTGTTCAGACTAATCTCAGCAAAAAATTTTGAATTACTGGTTTGCTGTTTTGTTTTATTTCAGGTACACACTATAAATAAATTGTTATTAGATTAGTTGTGTGGGCTGCGCTTTGATATACAACCATTTGGTGCTTTGCGAGATTGGTAATTTTTCTTGGTGTGATATTGGTAGCTTTTCTGTAGTGCTTTGTTTGGGTTTACATTAACGTTATTTTTTTGTTACTGTAATTTGATCTTGTTCATTTCCTTTGATTTTTTTTCCTTCTGTTCGTATAACGTTGGCCTACTTTCATTATTTTCAAGTATTTTTTTGCGTGCATTCCATTTTTCTGTATTTTTTTTCTATATTTCTCTTAATTTGCAGCAGCGTTCATCGAAATCTTACGAATGGAAATCGCTACTGCTGCCAATCGCCGCACATTCGCCATTTCGAAAAATTTGGCAACTAACTATTTTTTGGCAAAAATTGTTTTTAAAAGCACCGATTTGGAAACATACGGTTTGATAGCATTTTGTATTGTGATCAGACAGGCAATTCTCATAAAAAGGCACACCAAAATTTCCACGTATACGAAATTGCGGATAAAAACTAGTGCTAAATAAATAAATTGCAGTCAATATTACTATTGGAATAATGCGATCAATTTAATTTCGACGAAGAAATGTCAATGTATTGTGTATTTTACTAAAAGTGTTTTTCATATATGTTTGCTTAAAATGCCCGTTACTTAGATTTTTTCACATTAACTTTCTCTTATAAATTGTTTAGAAAAAGTATAATAATCGTCAAAAAATTAGAACGCGAGATTTTGACAAATCTCTACGTTTTAGACCCACTCGAGTTCGAAAAACATATTTTTGAACAATGTCCGACTGCCTGTGGGTGATAAAGGTAAATCAAAAGTACGTAGTCTAGGTTTAGGAAATTTAGCATACGATTTTCTGATCTAATTTGCAGATTTCTATCAAATTTTGAATAAGATTCGTTCCGTCTCTCTATCCGATTGTTTGAATAAAAGTTAAAACGATAACTGTGGACCGAAGAGTCAGAAAGATAAAATTTGGTTTATAGATTTAGCATCTATAGTGTTGACACCTATAATATTTTGTGCCAAATTCAACAACAGATTAATACTTTCAGAATAATGCATACGCAATAACTAAAAAATACAGCAACTAAAATGTATGAAAATCGATATGTGATTTTATGGCTAAAAGTGTACATCTAGGTTTTTTTTTCTTCTATCGTTTGAGGAAAATTTGTTTAAAACACAAATTCGATTTTCTCATACTATTAACCTCATATCAGGGAAAACTTGCTTAAAAAATCTCGCCAAGGATTACACGAAAAATTTAGCAAAAATATTAAATTCAAGCCAGAAGTTTGTAGTTTGTAATATTTATGCGCCAATGCCATGCAAGGCGTTATTTGGGATAAAACCTTTATTCGAGAGTATGCGAGAAAGTTTAGAAGAGACCACTCCCGCTGGTTGTGTGAGTCGAACTGAAAACTCTCTAAGACAAGCAAATTTGTTTGATGTTTTCAGTTTCGGATGCATTAATACTTTTCAAAGCATACTTAGGAAATTCTTTGTTAACCTTTTAAGTTATAATTGAAATTAAATGAATCGAAATCTTATTCGATTTGATAAACGTATCGCTGTAACTGCCATACTCTGACTCAAGTCGACCATCTAGGGGGTGCGACGTATGCTATGCACCGGGCTCCCGCGACTGAGGGAGGCCTTATTGTGATTAAGAAAATAGTGCTCTGAACAATAATAGTGTTTAAACGTTCTGAAAATATACAAGTTTATTTCCATGTGGCTGATTGGGCGTCGATTGACATCATTCATCATAAGGTAATGATCCCAGTAACACCTATAAAAAGGAGGGGAAACTTTAATTTATCATATAGTATCAAATAAAGTCTTCTGAAAGCGTCTGCATATTGAAACCCAAAAAAACGAAAAATAACTAACGGATATAGGAGATATTTATATCATTTTTAGAGCATTTATTGGGGAAGGTTTTAGTACATTAAAATTTATCAAAATGAAAAAGAGATTTTTATAATTGTGATTTTAATTTAACCGCGCATGCGCGAGAACCTCAATATGTGCATGTGCAAATGGCAAGAGCTGTGGTATGCATATGCGATACACTTCTTTGTTTAAGTTGGATTTTAAACAGCGATTCAAATTTCATTATGCCAAAAAGAAGGAAATCCAGCCTCGAAATGATCGCCTGTGTTTTATCTACGAGCTTATCATGTTTTTACCGTAGTAACAGTCTAAATATTTCTGAATGCGTGCTATAAAAACTGTTTTGTTGATAATTTTGATAATTTACAAATATATTTTTATGTGTTTGTTTGATGGTGCGTTACATGCCCATGTCATATCGGGTGGAGGCTGGACCAATTTAAAGCTAATTTCTCTTCTTGGATGCTATGCCACAGGCAACCCGCGCGGGCAAATAAATAAATCCCTTTCAGATATATTAAGACAGAGCGGTGCGAATTCCGATTGCAAGCAGAGTCTGAAGCTGGTTTTAATTGGATTTATAAATCATCGGCTATTTTCTTTTTTCTACATCTAATGTAATATCTTTTATGCGCTCCTCTATATATGTTTGTTTATATTAAGCTGCAAAAACAAAAAGTGAAACGAAGATAAATTAAGCGATCAATTCCTATCAACGCACATTGTATTACTGCTTCTGAATTGTAATTTTTATGAAGTAATTGATGTATTAATGGAAACAAAATCACGGATTAAATAAACACGCATTAAGAATATGTGTTTGTGTTTGTATTTTTTTTACTTCACAAAAAAGAAGGGGCCTCTTTATTGTGAAGGCCGACTCTGCTCCCACTAATTGTAAATGTTGTTTTGTTAATTTATAAAACAATCAGTTTTCGTTATTTAACAAGTCTGTCAATATATATTTATGAAGGAGACACTAATTCTTTTCTTTTACTTAACTCATTAAGCATCCTAAGCGTAGAGTAACTTGTTCTAAATTTGTAATTTTCGGTAGAGAAAATAAGGTTATCTTTTCTTTTTAATCTAAAAACAATAAAATGCACTTTGTATGTCTCTACAGATTTCGATAAAAAAAAAAAAAGGAAAGAACACAGCTCTTCCAAAGAAAAGCTTTTCAGCAGCGGAATGCGAACTTTCATTACGTGCGCGTGACGCATCGCTTCAATTTCCCTCCGCATTCCCGCCCGTGTTCCGAGGTCGAACTCAGCGGGCATTAATCATCGTGCTTTCAATTAAGAATCATTCAGTGGAGGACGTGGGCCAGCACTTACCGACACTCTGTTAACAGAGCACCTGTCATCGCTTTTGACGGCTCTCTTGTCACGTATCGAAACATACGAGTCGATTTTTGGATTCATTTTTTGAATAAAAAAAAGCTCTTTGTGGCTGCTAAAATAATATTTAGAATAAATACAACTTATTTTTTTTATTTTATCAGATATCAAAGATATACAAGTTTATTTTCAGCTATACTCCAGTTAGTACATACTTGATCAATAAAAGCCCCTCGATTAAAAAAATATATACATATTTTGCAATTTAAAAATGTTTAGAAATTAATTTGATTACTTTCTTGTGTACATGATATAGAGAAAGTACAGTAAACGTCTAAATAATTGAATTCCATATTTTGACAACATATTCAAATTTTAGATATCCCTGCGTTTGAAAAACACATTTTTGAAAAATGTCCGTCCGTCTATCTGTGACAAAAATAACACAAAAACACTTAGACGAATACAGTTATGTATACTGTCTTAACATCAAATATGTACACTTCTATTAAAGTTTGAGGAAATCCACTTTGAGGAAGCACATCCGTCTATCTGTCCAATTATATTTTAACATGAAAACTGCAAAAAATAAGAGAGTTAAATATAAAAGATTTGATGCAAAAATTTATCATCTATAGTGTAGACATCTGTCAAATTTTAAGCCATATCCAAGGAAGAGTGGATTGTCTGTCCGTCTGTACTCTCAAAAACATGATTATGATTCAATTATATCTAATTTGGTATGGAATGCATTTCTGAGTCAAATTTTAATTCAATCAGTTGGAAGAAACGCGTTTAAACCACTAATTAGACTTTCAGAAGATAATGTTAACTGCATACTAGAAATTAAATGCCGAATAACTTTCCGAGAATTATATGATAGATTCATTAAAATGCTCTATTCACGCCAAGATTTCATATTCTGTTACTATTGTAAGCCAAATTTATGCAAAAAAATGTACTCTGATATTACCTTTAACCGATAGTATGAGATAAAGTTTTGGGGAGGCAACTCCTTTTGGTTTCTATTTTAACTATTGTATAACTGATTAATAAATGAATTAATCAGAAATGTCGACTTTCTGGCACAAAGGTAGCTCGTGCCTGGAGTCCCGGGTTCGACTCCCGGTTCGGGCATGGTTGTTCTTCTGTGTGCTATCTGTGAGATGTGTGACTGTGCCCCCCTATAAAAAGGGGCTGTGCAAGCGACTGTGACGAGTGTGTAGCCAAAATCGTTCTCTTGGCCCTAGGTGGCTCTACTTGAAACAATAGACGCATATCTTCGGCTTAAAATCTGCTGATGTATCAGCGGGTTTGTCCAAGGCAAATGTCATAAGTGACCACAACAATCAGCAATTTCTATAACTTTATTAAAAGGACTGAATATGATAACTGATGCTTGAACTCTTAAAGCATAGCATAACTAGCATATTTTTTCTCTGTAAAGCAAATTGCACTGCCAAATCATTTTACAGAAAAATATTACTCTTATAAAACATTTACTGTGCTGCGTCATTACATCTAAGAAAACCTATAAGATTCGTGCTATTACATATCAAATACAATCTTGTGTTCACTTCAAAATATCCTTGTAGCTACCTATCGTGTATAACGAACTTATTTCGCGAACAAGTAGTCACTGAAGCGGGATCTTTAACCAACCCAGCTTATATTTTGTGAAAAAGTTTCTGCATACTTTGTGGTTCGGAATAAATTTTGTTGCATCAAAGAAATCGAGTATTAGTTTTGTTACATACCAACTTCTTACTCTTCTGCTCGACGTACTTGTCTCTCAGAGTAAAAATTTAATGCTTAAGTATTATCATAATCAAAATATATAGGATTTGATTTCTAAAAATTATGAGGTTACCTATCATTAGTTCATAATGTTTACAACCACTTTAAAGTAGTGATTTTTTGAAATTAGTTCGAAGTTTTCTAATTCTTGAAACATTTTTATGAGGATTCATCAATACCCTTCAGAATCCCTATTGAATTTTCTGTTGCCCCTCAACGAATTCAAAAACAGCATCAAAAAATGACAATTTGGAAAATAAACATAAATTGATGACAATACGCCGTGCAAAGAGCCTCATTTTTGTCTTCTAAATTATCTTATCGCAATTTCTCAAAAATATGATCTTTGATGGAAAGCTAATGGGACGCATATAGGCCGTGGCCAGTACGGGTTGTATAATTCTTATCACATAGATAAGAAAAAACGATTTTAAAATGCATGAGATATTTTAGCTTCACTTAATATTTATCATTAATTAGTACTAATTCAATATAAATACTTTATATTCAAAATTAATATTAATTGAATTTTATCTGTCATTTTTTTCTGACTACAGTTACGAATGTTACATATTTCACAACTTCTGAAGAAACATTTTAATTTCCGGTGACCCTCTTTAAAAGTGAAAGAGTATTTTTTTTCACCTTAATATATTCGAAAACTGTCAAATAAAGGGATCAACTTTTTGGAAATAAAAAAAAACTAAAAGCTTCTCTAAATATTATTCAGCACCAAATGCAAGGAGCCTTAATTGTACATTTTCCAAAAATACAAATTATAAATTATCTCGCTTTATTTCTGATAATTCAGAGTAAATTTCATTACAAAAATAATGCGAAAATTGTATTAAATAGACATCTATAACATTTTTGTTAGCTTGCAAATTTATGATTCACAACTTAAGAAAAAAAGAACTGTCAATGTTTGCCACATTATATGTCGCCCTCAAAAATCTTACGCGTTTCAAAAACACTTGTTTTTTGATAAAGTGTTCTTAAAGACTTTTTGCAACATTTCAAGCATTCTTACGGCTGCTTTCAATAGGTGAAGCCGGATTACAAAATATGTCCATTGCTCAAATTACAATGCCGTTCTGAGCAATCGCTAATACAGAAATATTTCGCTCGTTAAACATTGTATTTTTTCAACGATAATGCAAAAAGAAATATGAATCTTTGGCCAAATACAGATAGAAATCAAAGCTTTTGAACAAAAAATTGCAAACATTTTTTTTTAATTCTCATGCTTTAAATGAATTATTCCCGTATTGATCGTAGAAGTAATTCGAATAACATTTTTTCAGGAAGTATAATTTCTATATATAAGGAATATACGCATGAATAGAGACCATTCTCAAAAATATTTAAGCACACCAAAGATATTTACCAATCTTGATACCTTTCCAATCCAAACAAACATTTTGTGTTTTTTGACAGTATTATGGATTGAATAAATATAAGAAAAAAAGTCATGCAATAATGTCCACCAAAATTGCAGGGGAACATTTCTCCCCACTTCAATGTAAAAATTAGAAAGACATAAATCCACAATTTTGTAAAATTTGCAAAAAATGTTAGGCCTATTCGAATCTCTCATCCAAAACATCATAGCATGATAATGTTTTTAATTCATTTAAGTTTTAAAATTTTGTTTTAGTTACATTGTAACGATAACGAGCTTACAATAATTTAGTTCACTTCATCACAACGCATATAAGATACAGTAATTAAAAAATTGAGAAATATTGTTGCAAAATAGATTTAAAATGGATTTAATTTTTTAATTAGATAAATAAAATGTGAAAACATTTTTGACGCCAAAAAATTTATTGTTTAAATTTTAAAGAAATGTTAGAATTTTTGTCTATAATATGCTCCGAAGATTTCTGATGAAAATATTAAAATTTTGATTAATTTTCTTTTAAGAATCTAATTGAAACTTTAAAATATCTCTTTTTAATTATATAACCAAGAAGTAGCGTGCTATTTTTGGTAGATCTAGACCAACTGTAAGTCATGTAGTGTGGTTTGAACAATTCTCTCGTCATGATGCCGTATAGCTCAATTTTTGTATAACATGCCACATTGTAAACAGTATTGTTTTAAAGAAAAGAATTATAACCTGAAAAGAGGAATTACTTTAAAAAATGAAATATTTTTTTCATTCTTGATTTATAGATTATAAGTGTTTACTAGGCTACAATTTATTTATTACGAGTACTAAGCATTTGATGTTACAAGCATAATTTACGAGTTATCTGATATGAAATGATTTTTGTAGACTATGCCTTTATTTAATTCTTACTCTAAACGTTTTTATGCCACATATTTACTAAGCAATTCATTACACAGCAATTTATATATCATTTCTCTATATATATATATATATATATATATATATATATATATAATTAAACTAATGCTAAAAATATGATGATTATATGTATATGCATTATATCATTGCTTTTCTACTATTGCTTGAGGGATGTGAATATCATTTTAAGAGATTCCAACAGCTTCTACATTCATTATATGTATCGATAATGCTGCATAATCACTTCAAATGAGGTGCATGGCATTGAGAAATCACTGGTGAAAAGCATAGGTAGAAGTTTTATTCTTTTAGACAAAATAGGTACTGTTTGAAGGGAGTGGCATTTAGAAGTGTTTTTCAGAAGCTAAGAAATCCTTGACAGTTTGTAATTTCATTTTTTTAAATATTATTTTGGAATATTATCACAATCTCTTGCATTTTTTGTAGAATATTTTCTTCATCATGAATACATAAATTATAGTTTTAAACCAAATGCAATATATGTTACTCCAGAAGAATTGATGACTGATGCTTTTTAAATTTTTTTTATCAATTAAAATCATTTATTTAGAGTTCGAGTTGTAATTAAGAAAATGTTTTCTTTTCGTTTAAATAAGCCATAAACTATCATGTGCTTCTAATAAATACTATCTGTTATTTTTTTAACTTTTAGAGAGAATTGTGCTTTTACAGAAATAAAAGTTAATTTCAGTTGCAGAACAGTTCATGTGGGGCAAGGCCTGTAGTGTCCATATCTGCTTTCTTGAATGATGACCCTAGAGTGCGAGGCATATGTCCCAGTTAGGTGGTCAGCCTAACATGGAATCCAACAGCGTTTAGTTTCCAAGCATGTTTGGCCCTTTGTTTAGCGACCCAATAAAAGGATGAAAGGCTAAGTTGATCTCACCCAGTCCGAGGATGTTTTTACAAAAATTCTTAAACCCAATTTAGTCTTTTAAAAGATTTTTTAAAGAACATTGGCCCCTGCTCAGGTGTCGTCCTCGTCATTTGATTGCGATTCAAAATTACGAAGTCCTCCCCAAAATAGCACCAGTGTTGCTTTACAACGGGATGTTAATTTAACTAAACTAAAATAAAAGATTTTATTCATCAATTCGATAGCACAATAATTGAGAAACTTTAGAAATCTAATGACATCTAGATAAGCCAACATAAGTAATCTATCACCCCATCCTCGCCCATTTCAGCGACACATGTCAGAAACATAGAACAATTACACAGTATCTATTAGAAAAAATATATATAGATATCTCCTATTAGAATAACTGAGCCGATTTCATCAATTTTTAATTCATTTAGGTAAACAGCAGAAAAGTATAGAAGCATACGATACCACAAACGTAATTGTATAAGAGCTATAAAACAATAAGGTCTAAATAATTTGAAGTTTGAAAATAAATTGCTAAATAAACTATTAAGTTGCGTAAAACTCTTACTTTTTGAAAAGTTACTTCTTCATCAATAATTTCGACGAACTAATTTGTCATCAAAAGTGGCTAATCCTAACTGTACATACGTGTACTGTTAAATCTTAAATGAATTATTATTCATAGCTTTCAGGTAACTCATATAACAATTTCGGTTCTAAACAGAAAATTCAAAAGTTTTAATTAAAATATATTGAATCATGATGTCACGATTAATTATTTTTACATATTATTGTTTAAGAATCTGGCAGTACATGCAAAAGAACTTCACCGATTCTAAAATCCATTAAACAAAGATTTTTTACGACAAATATTAAGAAATGGCGGGTGGTTTTTTATGATAACTGAATTTTAACCTTACCTTGTCAACTATAATTTAATACATAAAGTTTCTAATTAGGGACAACATTTTTCTTGTATCTCAATTGGCTATTAAGATATTCCCGTCTTAGAGCCTCTGCATTATGAAATTTTTTTGACAAAATGTGTTCGAAAAATTCACCCTCCAAGAATTTATTTTTAAAAGAATTCTGAAAATGTTTTAATTTCATCAACTTAATGAGCTTGTACACATCTGATCTTTAACGCAGCTTGAGGTCTTTAATTATTCGTTGGGAAAATCTTTGAACAGCTATCTAGCTTGCTATTAAGCTACAAAGAAAATAATTATGCAGAAAAGTATTTATATTTGTAACAAAATTCAGGATTAGATTTGATTCAGAATATCATAAACGTAACTAACTACACGTCATCTAAACATATAATTATTTGCTGCATTTATGATTCTTTAGACAGGCGTCTATCATCCAAACACTTTAATATTACACAGTGTTTATATTTCATGTAATATTTTTGCTTAGATAAAATATATTAATGTTCAGCTTCTTTCTAGTGAAATACAAAAAAATAAAAATTGAGTTCATATTTCTCTGTTGAATAATCTTCATTAAATGTTTTGTCACTCAGAATACGAAGGTATTACCTACATATTATAATGAACTATGTAGTTTTAAGTTAACATTCTGGCCGCCAACTGGTTGGGGAATAGATTGTGCTGATACATAATAATACATTAAGAATTCTGATATTCTTATAGATTAATTATATTATAAACTCTAAAAAACATTCAGTATAATTTTGATTGTATTTATTTTAATCATGTTAGAGATTTGGAAGAATTTTGAATGTAAACAGAAAATAATATTTAAAAAATAGAGAAAAATTAAGAATTTTTTTTAAAAAAATTAATTGAATGAATTTTTAAGGTAAGTACTAAAATAATTTAATCAAAGAAGATGTGAAGCAAAGACTAAAAGAAAATTCAAACACCGAAAGAATAACTCTCAAAATTGATTAAAAATGGCAATTATTTTTCTCATGTTTGAATTGCCATTGAATTATAATAATATAAACCTGGAAGAAAATGGGAATTTATGTTCAAATAAGGCATCCAATTACTTTCATTAGAGATTCTAAAGCCCATCATGTTAATTCAAAAGTACAAAATGCGAAACAGATTTATAAATTGGCGACGCATTTAATTCCAGACTGTGAAATTGTATAAATTATTTCTATTAATAACTATCTTGCGTAAGCAAAGGGAGAATATTTGCCACCATTGCGAAAACAAGGAAACCATGGATAACAAAACAAAACAAGATACGTTACTTATACATGTTATTGATAACAAATCAACAAAATTTTTTCAAACAGCGGATTCTATTGATAACAAATCAGGTAAAAAGTTTAGAAGAGGTTTTTCACCAAAAATAATCGCTTATCAAGCAGTCACAAACATTACGAAGTTTACAAATAAAATAATGAAAAACTATTGAATGTTATTCTTGAAATCACCATTGTCTACAGCAAATCCACAAAGCACAGATACTTTATTATATAATGTAGATATTTCAAATTCCTTAGTAGTATAAGATAAGAATAAATTACTTTTAAATAATTATTGAGAATAATTTAATAATCATAAAGTTTTGTAAAGTTTATCATAATTATATATATATATA
>JAOUZG010010699.1:3899238-3912122 GCA_026289955.1 Argiope argentata
GTGTGTGTGTGTGTTAAACAAAACAAATTAAGCAACTTTTTATCTATTAGTAAAAATTTTTAATTTTTTTTAAAAAATATCTAGTTATGGACTTGCAAAACTGAAAAAAAACGAGAATAAAAAAAAATAAACTCGATGTAATTTGAACAGTCTTTTTGGTTTCAGTAGATAAGACTTAATGTTAACCCTTTACCGCATATGTACCCATAAATGGCATTGCAGTTTTGATTCAATTTTATTTTCAAATTAAAAAGTATAAAATAATTTAAACTATTTTAATCCATCAAATATATATTTAGCAATAGTAAAACGCAAAAACAAATTGTCTATTATTTTATGATATTTTGAAATAATCTGACTTTTGTGCAAGTGGGTGAAAGAAAATTGAAGTGCGAGTGATTCATTTTCAAAAAACGGTAACAGAGTAAAACGTTATTACTTTTTGACAAAAAATATTTTCATGGAGTTGTTATACTCATCTTTCTCTACGGATAATAATTTCTACAATTTTCAACATTTTTTATACTATGTACGAGCCCATATATAATTCCGTAAAAAAGCCAAAATATAAAACTTTTCCATTATTTTTCATTTAATATGTCTTATTGATAATTAATAATAGCATTAAATAATGCTATTATTAATAGCATTATTATAAATAGCATCATTATATATAGCATTAAATAATGCTATTTCCCCCGTAAAACAATTTTTTTCAAAGCTTTATTAATTTATGTAGTGAAGGTTAAATGACTAAGGCTTATTACGACTCAATGGAAAAAAAACTCTCCAGTCGGATTCAGCAATGAAATTGCCATAATTTTTTTTCTATATACAAAGAAATTCATTAAATTCTATCTTTACTAATAAAAAGGAATTTATGTAATTTTGATTTTCTTGTCTCTACTCCTAATAAAGAAATATGTGTCTGCTTCTTTGGGGGATTTTCATGCTTTTCCACTAGAGAATCAAATTTAGTTCAGATAAATATTAGACAGATAAGCTATTTATATATCTGATTAATTAAAGATCATGCGAGATATCTGAATTCCACCGAACTTCCAATTCACCTACTAAAAATCAAACTATACATAAAGCTAATTTTCATATCTTTTTGAAATTCAAAAAATTAACTTTTGGAGATACAAACTTAATTTCCATGCATATATTTTCTTGGCTTTTGAAAGCTTTTTAAAACTATTTCTTGTATAATTTTCAACAATACATTCCGTTCTTGTGATGAAACCCTCATTTTTTTTCAGACTTATGCATCCTGTCTATCCGCCAACAACGCTCCAACCGCGCCAAATTTCATTTTGGTGGCCACAATTCTTTAATCCTTTTGAATACGTGGTAAAACAATTTTCGCGCGTAAGAGATTTATTGGCGACCGTTTTTTGATTTAGATAAAATGGTAGACGGGACAATACATATGTACCTTTTTTCCTTATTTCACTACATTTTTCGCCCGTGTGATTTTCTTCCATTGTTACAGCTAAATAAAAAAAAATCCCGTTTATTATTTGCACAGTTTTTGTGCTGAATAAGAAAAGAAAGTTTTAACACTACGAAGAACAACATGCAATCAGAAAATAGAATTGATAATGATATTTTCAAAGGCACATATAACTTATATTCAATGCGTAGATCTATATGAATGTAATGGTGTCATCTGAATGTTCTTTTATTTTCTAAATTATATAAAAATGTGTGTGTGTGTGTGTGTGTGTGTGCGTGTGTGCGTGTGTGCGTGTGCGTGTGCGTGTGTGTGTGTGTGCGTGTGTGTGTGTGTGTGTGTGTGTGTGTGTGTGTGTGTGTGTGTGTGTGTGTGTGTGTGTGTGTGTGTGTGTGTAATTCTAAACCAAAATGCATTTTGTTGATTCTTAATAAATTGCACCAGAATATCAAGAGCATATCTTTTCAGTACTCGATTTAGTTCGATCCACATTGCTTTTGCTTTGGTACTGTATAAGGAAAACAATTTAATTGTTTCTAAATTTTTCTAGATTGTCATAAAACAACCGTCAGTGATGCTTATACAGTGAAATTGCTTTTTCTTAAAAAATTGTGATTATATCCAATCAGGTTGATAAAATATCTTATAAATCGGAAATTGTCGATAAAAGCTATTTCATGGAAGAAAAAAAAAAGCAAGATTCATTTGTTATGTATTAATTAGATGACTACAAATACACTGTTGTTTACATTCTGTGTCCTTATAATACATTAAAATGTTACTGCTTGGAATGTAATGAGAATCAGCCATTTTCCTATTTTTATTCGGAGTATTCTTGTTTACAGAGCTCTTTTTTTGTTGTTAAAGCTGTTAAGATAATTAAAATTCTATTACATTGTCAGCAGTACCAACTGACAACTCGGAAGCAATGTAAGAGAGTAATTTAATGCACGAATACATGACGAAGTCCGTTGCGAAGTAAAGGAGGAAAATAAACTAGTTGAATTCGGAAAAGTCCTTCCTGAATGATTTTTTAATTAAGTTTTCCAACAATTATTCTGTATCACTCAGAGTATTATAGAAATTCTTCTTTATTTAGAAATTTGAACTTACTTTTAAGAATTTTAAAAAGATGTAGTTATTCAATACCAAGAAAATTATTTTACTGTAAACGTAAGCCAGTATTTAGATAAAATACAAATGGTACTTTTAATACACCGATGTTATTAACTTAAAATGAAATAATGAATACACAAAAAAGGGAAACTTTAACTTACCTCAGAATTCAGGAAACAATACAAAACGGAAACAAACAATCCCTATGAAGACCAAGAAAAGAAAATTAGAACGAAAACTAAAAAATAAGAAAAAGATAATAAGAAACCTAAAAGTCCTTACATATAAAATAGATAATTAATTGGTATTTTTCATCTTTTATAATCCTTGCACTACTAGAAAGGCGAGATATCGATCCCTGCTCATTAATTCTGACAAGCAGGGTCATTATATTCTTAAATCGGGTAGAAGAATCTTTTGAATGAAATAAGCAGATATAGCAGAACAGAAATTAACTATGATATTACCAAATAAGCAGACTAAAGGCTTAAGATAAGATGGCTATGATTGTAGCAGCTATCGTATGACCGGGGTCATAAATTTCCTTCTAATTGTGCTCTTAATTAAAATTGTGCCAGTGTGGTTAGGTTTGGCACTTGCGTTATTTAATCTAACAACTTAAATCTTTAATTAAAGTTAATTAGAATAATAATGTCAGACAGCTCAAAATTGACAGCTTAGATGAAGCTGCGCTCTGTGATATAATTACCGACTAAATTGTTTTGAATAAAATATTAACGTATTTTAAAATAATAGGTAAGTTAAATAGAATATAATTTTGGATAACAATATTTTATATTCTATGAGATTGTCACTGGGTTCAGATCTAGAGTTTTTTTTTTATTTTCCTGGTGTTTCCAGAAACAAGTGGAAGTATGCACATTCCATTTACTGGTTGGAGATTCAAACATTCATTGCTTATTAAATAGTAGTTATTCACTTAAATTTGCCCCCTGCATAGATGAAATGTCTCCCTTGGCAACCGTTGTTGAGCTACGGACGAACAATTTGCAAGCACCAGCAGATGCATTTCTCATTAATACTTCCTCTATTGAATGCTTTATTATTTTTTTTACTGTAATTGTCTCACAAATTCCTGTATAGAACTTAAATCATGATTGGCTTGCTCCCGTTAATATTCGACATTTAATGCTCTTTTAAAGAAGTAGGTATTACAATTGGGAGAATAATTTTTGACATTTTTACATAATATTAAAAAAAAGTGTTATTAGCTTGCTTTTGCCCAGAATAACAAAAATATGGCAACATTCAATTTCCATTTTATTGCAGCAATTCAGTATTTTCAACTATTGTTTTTAACCAATCCCACAAATGTATATTTGACGGAGCATGATATTTTTTTAAAAAGTATGTATTTTAATCTAAGATGGTGTAATTCTACAAACATTTTAAGAAATAATATATTTTAAACTACGAATAGACATTCATGATATTAAAAAATAAAATTGGTCGGATCCATTAGTTAGATGAACATTAAAATTATATTAATTAAGCATTAAAATTTATATACAAGTGCATATATTTATATTAATACTATTAAAGACATTTAGACTTCGAAATGATAAACAAATGGCAAGATTCGGACACAAAAATTATTTGGAATCATCTAACAAATATGAGATAGTAAATATCATCTTCATAAGATGAACGGCGCTATATGGGAACTGAAATGCTCTAAATTCCCGCAGAAAATCGCATTAATAAACCGCTCACTGAAGATGGAGAATTGAATTTGTTGACCTGTGTTTCATATCCCCATATACGAGTGGTGGGATTATTTCTTTTCTTTTTTTCAGTAATTCCTACTGAAACTTTCTGAAGGATGTAAAAGGGGATCACAAAACCCTGTATTTACAATAGAAACTTATTAAAAAAGCTATTAAAGATATAGTTGTACTAATTTTGTATTTTGATCTTTAATTTAAGGAGATATTTATCCATACCATTAATAACCTTCAACATACATCAAAGAACTAAGATGAAATATTCTTTACAAAACTGAAGCATGAAAGCTGATATAATATAAGTCATATCTAGACTCTATGACCCGCCACGAAGGCAGCACACGGATTTAAACCAAAAAACTGAATGATGGAACCTCCGCAACAGCAACACTGATGGGAATTGTGTTTGAGCCCTAAGACCCATCACCGACTAGGGTACAACCCTCCCCGTAGGAAGTACGCCCCGTCATCGATGGGAAGAGCATAACCTCCACCTATTAGTGTACCTTTCAGGGTGGCGAGATCCAAACCTTCCGGAAGCATCCCCTCATCATTTTGAAGCGCCCCTCTGGGGAATTGATATCACAATATAAAGAAAATGACAAAAAAATCTGTCATTTTTGTCTGCTAAACTTAAGAGAATAGTAATTTTTTTTTATATCTTGTCTTTTATTAATTTGAACAAAACGTTAAGCTAAAAAGCAAATCTGGCTGGCAAGTAAAATCAAGACACATATCTTTCAATATCGCGATCAGGCTTCAAATGTAATATCTTTAATATTACATTTAATTTGGTAAATAAATTACTCCCTTAATATCTACATTTAATTTGGATGTATAAGTCCAATTTCATTATAATTACATAATTTGGAGAGATTTATATCATCCTTGCAATATTAAATAACTTCATAATTCCTAGCAGCCAGCCTATAATGTGCAATACTACATATTATTCACAATACTGCACAAATTTATTGAATAATATCAAAGAATATTGTTCAATTTTTTAATCATTTTATAGTATTATTAATAATATTGCTCGATATTTTGGACAATCAATTGTATAATATCGAACAATAATGTTCACTATTTTGAACAATTTATTTGATAGTATAGAACAATATTGTTCAATATTTTGAACAATTTACTGTATAACACCGAAAAATATTGTTTTTTCAAAAAACAATATTTTAAAAACTTTATGATAATGAGGTAAAATAACTCTTTAAATACTCTTTACCAGGATTTTCATTGAAATTTACTTTATGGTGAATATATCTATGGCGAAAATATTTACCTGTGAGGATTGGAGAAGTGCGTTGACGAGCATGTAGAAGGGTTCCCATCGACCTCCGGGGTTGACGCAGAAGAGCAGGTGTGTGACACCCAGTAGAGGGAAGAGCAACAAGGTAGCACGTACCGCCTGTCTGAGAAGCAACAATATAAAACAACCGTATCTCTTAAAAGGCTTCTGAACGGTCACAAATTTACTTTATTTGATCTAAACATTGCTACAGTATGAATCTCATGAATTGGTGGCTTATCTGATTTTCAAAGAAATACGAGTGAGATAGGCGAAAGCATCTGCTGTAAGGGAGGAAAGTATGAAACGGAGAGGGGTCATGATTAATTATTGAGGTTCTAACAAATACGATTACGTTTATTTTCCCTTCCTTATTACTGAGCAAATCTGGCATTACGAAGGAACGAAACACGATCATATTTCACAAATTCTATTCACGTCCGTTTCTTAATTTATCAAAATAGGCATGTCTGATATCATATAACCCTTTTATCACCACCAGTAACTCATCAATGTCAAGTTACATTCACAATCAAAATTTTTACATTCAAACTTGTAGATTTTTTTATAATTTCTTACTCTAAAAAATGTTTTATTCAGAACGTAAAGCTACTGTAAAGGCATGATTGTGAAGTAGGTGATGGGATAGCGGAGAAAGAAGTGTTTTAATATTTGATTATTTAAATTCATCAGTTGATGTATTAAGAGTTGATTTGAGTTAAGAGTTGAAGAAAGTATGAGTCAAAATTAATGACTATGAAAAATTATTTTCATGTAAAAAGAACTAAGAAAAATTATTATAAATTATTATTTATTACGAAATTATTATAGTTTCTTGAAGCAGAAAGTATGTTACTTTATAATAGATGTGCATTGATAGCTAATAATCATACTTATTATCACAAAAAAGAATTTCGAAAGCACAAATAAATGAATTATAATAAATTTGTTTAAATTATTAATTCATTTCTTTAGATCTATCAGTTAATATTTAACATTTCTCTTGTAAGTTTTTAGTGGGTTGTTTTACTCCCTGCAGAATGGTTTATTCATGGTTTTCAAATTAAAATGCCAGATATGGATGGAATAGAAATTTTTACAGATGGTTCAAAAGATGAAAGTTCAAAAGATTAAAGTAGGAGCTGCAATAGTAGTATATTACTATGGGAAAGAAATAGATAAAAGCCTTGTGAAATTATCGAACCATGCCACAAGTTTTCAGGCAGAAGTACAAGCGTTAAAGATGGACGTAGAATATTGTGAAAGGTTAGCGGACGGACAGAAGTGCTCAATTTTTTCATATTCTCTGTCAGTTCTACAAGCTATTCAATCATTTCACAATTGTAATAGTGACATATGGACGATAAAAGAAAAGATAAAAAGAGTAAAACTTAACAAGTGGATAGAGTTGAGTAGGGTTAAGGTCCATATTGGGATATGTGGTAACGAAAAGATGAGTTAATATGCAAAGATGGCGGCACAGAAAAAGAGTGTGGATATAATTGTCCCCAAATCAAAAGGTATCTTAAAATGAGAACTGAGAGAAGAAATTAAGCTAAAATGGTTTGATGGAGGGTATATGTCCAAAAAAGGAAGAGTAGCTTACGATTTTATTCCTACTCCAGAAATTAAAATAAGAAAATACCATCCACTGGTAATCCAAATTATATCAGGACATGGGAGATTCCCTGCATATTTCCAAAGATTTGGAAGAATGCAGGAAAATAAATGCATTTGTGGAAGAATCGGTACTGCTTACCACTATTTAAAGGAATGCACAGAAATATGCGAACATAGAAAACATCTGCAAGTCGAAAATAACGACTTGAATTCAGTACTGATAATTCCACATAATCTTAGGACTCCGAAGGACATGATGTCTAAAATTGCCAGTTTTATTTCAACTATTTGAAAGTTTGTAGAGGAGGAAGTGGCCAGTATATGACCTATTTAGGGTCAATTTTGTTGAAGAGAATAATAGTTTGACAGATTCGGTCAATATAAAGATGGACATTGTTACAGTCCACAGTCGGCCACAACAAATCCTGTCAATACTGCTACGTTCAGTGGTGGCGGGGTGGTCGGCTGTACAGAAAAAGAAGTGGGTTGTTTTACTCTTGTGTAATGATCTAAAAGGGAATTATATTTACTAAAACTATTTATTCGTTTTTCGATTAAAGTAAATAAATTCTTTTACGCGAATATAATTAATAACTATGAAAAAACATTGCGATTTTTCCATTTGCAAGAGCAATTGGAAAAAGTAATCAAGAAAAGAAAAGATATGTTGGTCAAATAAAAATTATTTTCTACAAACTGTTCATTTCAACTTTCCAAAATCAAAAAAAATTATCCATCGCTCTATTGAAAATATCTTTACAATAGTTTTTAAAAAATATTTATTTGCTTTCAATAATTCTTTGAAAATAATCGAAACCGTTTAATCCTTCGAAAATAATCCAACCGCCCACCACAAAAAAGAAGCATTTTTGTATTTTATTCACTCCTGCTGGGTACATGACATCAGCAGTCAGACCACCTGCGGATACAGTTTTTCAAATTCCGTGCATGGAATTTAAACTTGCTTTTGTGAAGAACAGCATCTGTGCGGGAAAGTTACAATAAGTTTATTTCAAATTCAATGCCTTTCGAAAGAAAAAAAAAAGAATAAACATTTAAGAGCTTTTATTTAGTTTGACATGCTTCATATTTGAAAAGATAGAGTTTTATAAGGATGTTTTACTTACCCTTGGGTGTACGAAGGTTCTGAAAGTTTTCTAAAGTTTTATGATTTTAGGACCGATATGATATTTTAACGCTTTAAGAACTTGTATATTATAATCTACTACATTAATTTTAGATGAATTTTAATTAAATTTAAAATACAATAAGTGGCAGTGGATTTGAGTAGGAACAGTTTTAAGATTTATTAAAATCTATAATAATAAATTACTAAAATTATCAAAATAAAAAATAAATAAAGATTTTACAAAAGCCTTTTATTAATGTTCTAAATACTAAAAAATTTAAATATGGGGGACAAAATAAAATAGTAAAAGCGTGGAAATAATAATATAAGAATTGGAGTCTCAGTAAATATCTTAAGAAAAAAAATGAATGTAATCATTCAAAATTAAGTTATGTAATAAATGTGATGAAAATTCTTATTTACTTTATGAACTCCTATCAGAAGCTTATGAATTATTTTTATTTTGTTTAGTTATCCATATTTTTTACTAGAAAATATTAAATAACATATTTAAAAATTTTTTACTGAAAATCGTGCTGTTAGTTTAAATCAACATACAACAGGATGGGGCACAAAATTATTAAAGCGCGGAGTTCTGAGACTATTTTATAAACGAATTAAATTACAAAAAATAGCAAAAATAACATAATAAAGTCACAAAGAACTAAATAACCATAACCATAATGAAATAATAACTAAAATATTGCAATATAATTCTGTATTTGTCCAGACGGATTGGAGGCTTGTGAACGTTAAAAGAGGTTTACAAGCATCAGGTTGGACAATCTTGGTGTTTATGACTCATCTCGCTCAAAAAAAAATCTGTATGTTCCCTTAGTAAATTTTATGAATAAAAGAAGAAGCTATTGGATAATGCGGAAAATAATGTCCTTTTTTCCCAGTACAGGACTTAATTGTATTTTTTTTATAGTCAACTTCATACTTGTTGCTGTTTTTCTCGTGTTCCGCTTTACAACGGAAGAAGTGCAGTAGCTTCTGAGGGTAAGTCTTGGACAGACTCTCCGACCCGCCACGGAGGCACACGGATTAACCATCAGCACTGAATGACCGAACCACCGCGATAGCAACACTGGCGGGAACTGTGGTTGAGTCTTAATGGACGTCACCGGCCACGGTACTGCCCTCCCCGAAGGAAGTACGTCCCGTCATCTATGGGAGGAGCCCAAACCCCACCCATTAGTGTACTCACCAAGGGTGCCGAGATCCAACCACCATACCGGAAGCATCGCATCTTTAATTACGAGATGCTCCCCTGGGGAGCTTCTGATGGTATGGAATCCTGAGCACCTGAGGGCAGAAGTCTTACTTCTATCTCACACACGTCATAAACCCTTCTTACGGGGCCGATTCATTCTGCATTTCATTCATTCATCCACAGATCATAATTTAGATCTGGGACAGAGAAAGATCACTTCTGACCCAGTATCTTTAGTTGTATTGCTCTCGATATAGAGAACTTTGTGACCACAACATATTTAACATGCGCCAGCCACCATTCACATGGTGAGTCTTCGGCTGGTGGGTTCAAACTCACAACCCAAGGGATGCGAATCCAACGCCTATCAACCGGACTATCATGGCCCAAATTCATAATTAAGTGCATAATCATTATATATTTTGGCAGCTGATATAGAAAATCTTGCTTCTGGAAAAGTTTGATTGATTCCACGATCTTGATTGATGCCTTCTCTGATATAAAAAGTGAAAATCAACATGTTCGGCTTATTTTGATTTTTCATTTTCAAAAAGATAAAAATGCAGTTCAAGTAAAAAAAAAATCTGATGCATATGGAGGAAATGTATTAAAAGAACACCAGTTCCAAAACTGGCTTGTAAAATATCGATCCGGCAATTTTAGATGTAGAAGATGCACATGTTATGGAAGACCATTTGAAGCTGATGAAATCACAGCAGACAATAATAATTGCAAACCAGTGAATAACAACTCATGATAATTTGAAAAGCTCAGGTTTTGTAATAAATTTCTAAATGCAAGCACAAACGCAATTCGAATTCTTGTTTTCCTCAAATTTAAATTCCAAACTTCAAAATCAAGAATTGAATTGTTCCAGCTATACACAGAGAGTTGAGTTGTAATAAAATGTACCTAAGTATCTCGTATATAATCAATAATTGTTTAATGTCACAAATGAATTAACTTTTAAAGTTTATTCTCAAAGTTCGACATATGGGTTCCTCATGTTCTTATGGAGAAAAATTTGTACCTTCAAATTACCGTCTGCGATTTACTGTGATCAAGAAAACTATCCATTTTAGAAGCGCGTTATCACTGTGAACTCGAAATGATTTGTTTTCAACAATGCTAAACGCAAGGTATCATGGTGTAAAAAAGATGAATCGGCTGAAAAGAATTCTAAAACCGATATTCATTTTTTAAAAAAAAATTGATGCTGTCTATTTTGGGGGATTTCAAAGGAATCATTTTTTTTCTCGGGCTTCTATTAAATGACACAACGATCAAATCTGAAGTATATTGTCATCAGCTGGATAAATTGAATGATTCACATAAACAGCAAAGGACAGAATCAATCAATAGAAAAAATGTAATGTCTCCCCAAGATAATATGATATTTTACACAAGCTTGGTAACTCATCAAAAGACTTTACTGTTATGAATAGTATATGCAGCCACCCCCACCATATTTTGTAGGTCAAGCTCCGGATTATTATTTGTTCTGGTTTTACCAAGATTGTTTAGTCTGTAAAATCTTTGCACCAAATGGGAAGGTCAAAAATGGCTTGAATCAGTTTTTTGCATCCAAAAACTAAAATTTTATGAGCCTGGAAGGCTGGAGCAAAAAGAGGGCCAAAGATGAATCGGCTGAATACTGTAATACAAGATAGAATGGATAACATATAATTCAATAACATATTTATTTCTTATAATAGAATAGTCTTTCAATTTCATGAAACAAACGAAATTACTTTCCGAACAACCTATTAATTCTTGTTAATTGCACTGTTGTTTAATAATTATCAGATGAGTTTATCACACTTTTGATTACTATTAAAGAGAATTTTAAATAAATTCTTATTCTTAAGAGATAAAATATCTAGGTTCCTCACGCTATGCCGAATAAAAACTTTCATTCAACTGCCTGTAATACAATAGCATTTATTTGTTATCTGCTAACCGGTGAAGATAAATGAATCTTTATAGTAGCAGCCTAAACATAAAAGACAATAATGTTATCGGGGTGAAATTCCTTTAGACGCCAGAAGGCCAGGCTTTCATTAATGGCAGCCTTCCAACAAGGCGACTGCCTAAGGTCGCAGACATATCGAGTAAAAAAATAATATTAGCCTAGTTTCCAAACATACGATTAGGATAATATTAGCACTTTTTCTTGTATAATTGGTCTACCTGATTTCTACCTGTTTCATCATATACGCTCCGTTATTACTGCATTTTAGAACACGAAGCGTATGCTTAAAAATAATTCTGCGCACACGTTAGTGTCATCCAGACATTATAAAGAAATAAAAACATGTCTTTTCACAAAGCTACCAGAACGAATAAACCTAAAAATGAATAATTAGTATGACGTCAAATTAAAATCTGCATAAATACAAATTAAATTGATTAATTTATCCTAATAGCACTAACTGCAGTCCCCAAATGTCAGATTTCGCCACTGATTATATTCTAGAAAACACTCTTTTTCTGACTGCGAAATATTAGAAGCACAGTCAATTTTGAGTCCTGATATCAACCCAAACTTCAGCCTTTAAACCATTTGTCAACAAATATATCCAATATATAAATATTCAATACTAAATTTGACGGAAAAATGACATTCTGCAGCTTAAAAATGTAATTTCGCACATAGAACACAGGAACAGAATAAAATTAAAGAATTTGGATAAGGAACGCTCTCTAATTCATATTAATTGTTTCACATTCCATCATCTAATTATCATTCAATCAGACCGTCAATTTTTTTTGAGAAGAATACTTTTTCCGAAAGATAAAAGAATTAAAAAATAAAGTTCTTATTATTTTTTTTTTGGCTAAAAGCCATAAATCTTTATTCTGCCTTTTCACCCTTCCACTGAAGGTCGCGGTGGCCTGGTGGTGAGACCTCAGCTTGTTATCAATAGGCGTGCAGGTTCAAGACCCGATTCCATCGACGAACTGTCGAGTAAGGTGGTCTGTTGTACGTTAAATTTGTTAGGATCAAACGTCCTCTCGTAGGTGGGGAGCTAGCACAGGTGTCGTCCTCATTATTCAACCGTGGTTCAAAATAACGGGGACCGTCTTAAACTAGCCTTAGTGTAGCTTTATAATTGAGAGTTAATATAAATAAATTCTTTCACTCTCTGAATATATCGAGCATGCAATAATATTTTAACATCAATTATTTTCCTAATTTTTATCTTAATTTAGCTCTATCTATCTATCTATCTATCTATCTATCTATCTATCTATCTATATATATATATATATATATATATATATATATATATATATAT